>OW121744.1:89127179-89139737 GCA_933228675.1 Stomorhina lunata | reverse complement strand
AGTTTTTCTATAGAAAAATTAAGTTTTTCTATAGAAAAATTAAGTTTTTCTATAGAAAAATTAAGTTTTTCTATAGAAAAATTAAGTTTTTCTATAGAAAAAATTAAGTTTTTCTATAGAAAAATTAAGTTTTTCTATAGAAAAATTAAGTTTTTCTATAGAAAAATTAAGTTTTTCTATAGAAAAATTAAGTTTTTCTATACAAATAGGTAAGTTAATCTAAGTAAGCATTTGATGGTAGAAAACAATATTTAGGTTTCCATATTTTTTAAGATTTTCCATATTTTTAAGATTTTTTCAACTACAAATTTTATTCAAAACACTCCGTACTTTCAACATACATCTTTTTTCAATGCATTTTCCTTGTGGGTTTTAAATGTGTTTCAGTTGTTTTAAACTTAAAACCAACTCAATCTGAATATTTGGCTTGGTAAGGTAACTTTGCCCTAAACCAAACATTTTGGTGTTGTTTGCTTTTGATGATGTAAGTTCAAAAGTTACTTCTTTTGGGAGTCGTAATTTTTTTTAAGAATTTGTTACCTTGTTTTTTCGGGTTGAAATAAATATTTTTGAGTAGCACATAAGGATTTTTTGCAACTTTTGTAAATAAAAATGTTTAAGCTTTTCCTTTTTGAAAACGCAATAGTAAGGGTATAATAGTTTTAAATTATAAATTTTGAATTTAACAATAACCAGACAATCAGGCTTTTAGTTTGAAATTAAAATTTTATTACAAGTCCAAAATTGAAGGTATATTTTGTTAATAGACAAATATAAACAATTAATATCTATTTAAATTTTCAATTGTTTTTGTTTTAAATTTTTAGGCTGTCTATTTAAGTTTATGCCCCAAGCAAAAGCGAATCTTTTTATGTAATAATACATGAGTTTTGCCTTCAATTCTTACTAATACACGCATATTCATATAAATGAATTAATACTCGCAAATTCATTTGTCTGTATTTGTCATTTCACCGATTGTGAGATTATTAGACACTTGTTTCGAAACCACAAAAATTCGCTCAATTTCATTGTGGCGCTTCTCAGGTTTACATTGATACACCTGCGGTTTTATCTTGATAATGTGCGGTTTGTTAATGAATTTAGACTGAATTGATGCAGAATTATGCATCAATAGTAAATGACAATGAAAGAAAATGAAGCCAACATATACTAAAGGGCGAAAATATACAATATTTAATCTTCTGCGACTGACGTGATAGTCTAGAGGACGCCAACAATATCTAAGTTTTGTTTAGAAATTTACTCTCTGGAAGAAAAAATTATAATGATAACTCAACATAAGACATAGACAAGTTGTAACAGCTAAAATTTGATATATAGAAGTTTTACATTTTCATCGAAATCGTTCACATTTAACCATAGCTCCCATACAAAACAATTACAGAAACATTTTCGAAAAATTATCTACAAAAAGTAAATTTTTGAAAAATTTCTATAAAAATATTATATTTTTGAAAATTTTCTTATAAAAAGTAAATTTTTGAAAAATTCATATAAAAAGTAAATTTTCGAAAAAAATTCCTATAAAAAGCATTTTTTGAAAAAAAATTGTAATAAAAAGTAAATTTTTGAAAAATTTCTTAAAAAGTAAATTTTCCCCTGGTTATTTGAGGGTTAATTTCTAAAAAAAAAATATGACAGAGAGAAGCTTTGGAAGTATATTTTAGCACGCATATTATAGTACCTGGTTGACCGAGCCTTGCTCGGGGCTTTATGATAAGCATTTTGAGGCAAATTTTAAAGTTTTTATATATTTTATTTTATACAGTTACAGTTTAACTCATTTTAAATAATTTTAAAAATTGGTCATACCAACAGAAACCGTCGTCGACTCATGCGCAACAACTTTGCTAAAGATTATAGTCTGATTAAGTGCACAGTTTACGATTTAATTCATTTTGAGTAGTTTTTAGTGGCGCCGCCTGAAGTCGTTCATACCACTAAGAAACCTTCATCTGCTTATGCGTAACAACTTTGATCATAACATGATCAAATGCACAGTTTATGATTTAATTCACTTATAGTCTGATCAAATAAACAGTTTACGATTTAATTCATTTTGAGTAATATCAGTGGCGCCACCTGTCGGACTTTGGTCATTCCAATTAATAAACCTTCGTGGGATTATCCGCAATAACTTTGCTAAAAATTATAGCATGATTAAATGTACAGTTTACGATTAAATTAACTTTAAGTAAATTTCAGTGGCGCCACCTGTCGAAATTTCTTCATACCAACTAAGAAACCTTCGTCGGCTCATGTGCAACAACATTGCTAAAGATCATAGCATGATTATATGTACAGCTTACGATTAAGTTGACTTTGAGTAATTTTCAGTAGCGCCACCTGTCGGAAATTATTCCCACCAATTAAAAAGCATTCACCGGCTCATGCGCTACAACTTTGCAAAAGATCAAATGTACAGTTTACGATTTTATTAAATTTTAGTAATTTTCAGTGGCGCCACTGTCGGAAATTCGGTTTACCAACTTAAAAACCTCCGCCGGCTTATCCGCAACATCTTTGCTAAAGAGCATAACATGATCAAATTCACAGTTTACTATTCTATAAAGAACATACATACAGACAAACATTCATTTGTTTAAAAGTTATAACATTACTAATTTTTTCCCCTTTTTATCCCCTAATTTCAAAAAGTTTCATATGCATAATTGGTACCAATTGAATTCAGTACATTTTATTAGAAAGCAGTTAACATAATTTTCCTATTCATATTCCTTTTGCAGATGTTAAGTTATCAGTTTATCCCTTTTTTACACATTTTGGCCACAAAATCAAAAAAGTACCAAATACGTGTTCAATATTTCTTTCACATCTATTGATTGTAGTACAAAGTTTCTTTCTATATTCCTTAGTTTAATATATAAGAGTGGGTTAAAAAGGTACAAAAAAAAACTATTTTCACCCTTTTTTACCCCTTATCGGACATAGTTTCAAAAAAGTACCAAACACCTGTCCGTTTATTTTCATAGCTGTTTAAAACGTAATTTTAATTTTGTTTCTATACCTATTACTTTGCCCTCTTAGAGGCAAAGGTTACAAAAGTCCCTTCTTCTTCGACCTATACATCAAAAAAGATACCCACTGTCCAAATTTTATCAAAATCGTTAGAGCCGTTTTCGAGATAGTCATTCTATATATATATATATATAGGAATGACATATATATATATATATATATAGATATATATATATATATATATATATATATATATATATATAGTATATATATATATATATATATATATATATATATATATATATATTATATATATATATATATGTATATATTTATATATATATATATATATATATATATATAAATACATACAATTATTGCTCGTTTAAGAATATAAGATATAAGTAGTTATTTGTCAGTTTAAAACTAGAACCATTTTGAGCCTATGGGTACGCAAGGGTTAATTTGTACAACAAATGTAACTAAAGGCTTATTTGAGCAATTTGTTGAATTTTTATTCAAATATAATAATAAAAGCATGTAATTTTTAGTACCTTTTTTGAATAAATTAAATATTTTAAAAAGTTTACTTTTGACCCTGGTAATAATAGGGTTAATGACATCCGATTTCAACCAAAGTTCATATATATATTTCTACCCATCGAAACAATAATAATTATAGTTTTGTTTATAAAAAATGCTAATATATTACAATTCCCATGTTTGTTTTTTTGTAACTTTGGTGAAAAATTGGGTTTTTGTCCAAATCCTTTGACTTTAAGTCGCAGATACGGCTAAGCCGTTAGAGATATCGATTTAATTCCTCTTTTATCTGTGTGAAAAAAAAAATATTTTTTTTCGTCCTATGCAAAAGTGACTTAACGTTAGCCAGTTTCAACGAAAATGTATAATTAAATATCTTGAGGTTTAAAAAAAGTAAAACCAGTCAAACTTTTTAAAATTTATTAAAAATAAAAACAAATTTGTTGCATATGTTCAGGAGCTTCTTGAAGGACGTAAAATATTTTGGGAAACCCTTAATAATTAGAAAACCTTTCAACCGATATTAATGTCTTATATCTCGTTGGAAAACTCATTTTGTTATCTGTAGGATACTAAAACATAGACATATTCTATGGAGAAGACATTTTGAAGAAATCTAAAGAAACCCCTCAGTTTTCACATGTAACTGGGATGTCCAAACTTTGGCACGCTTTCCCGATATCTGATCTGAATGATACTTTGTATTGGGATTATTGGGGTCAAATGTAACAACTTTGGTGGGTACGTCTTTTTTTCTATAACGACTTTCACTCTAGCTCCCATATAAAAAACATACGGAAACACAAAAATACCAAAAAGGTTGAAGGTTTCTGTCCGTGATATGAAAGTTCAATATTGCCTTAACGAAGTTAGAGTTAGAGGAATAACATTTTACAGCAGTATTATCTTAAAAAAGTTGTGTATGAAAAATGGCCGAAATCGGTTTACATTTAGTTGGAGCTCCTATATACGTCCACGCCGGGAATCACACTAATGCTGAGAAATTTAATACATTTGTAATATCTATGACGACTAAGTTTAGAACAGAGAAGTTTTATGCAACTTTTAGTCAGAATATCGAATTTATTGGAATCGGTCCATATTTGACCATAGCTGTCATAGAAAACCTACTTGCAGAGACCACTAAAATGACACAAACGCCAGCTTAAAGCTATTAAATTATAAACTATGACAGCTACGGTTACCTAAATTACTGTACCGAATTTCGTTGAAATCGGTCCACATTTGACCATAGCTCCATACAAACTCTTTTCTCAAAACGCACTAAATGAGACAAAATTCACTAAAACGCTTCTAAATCCGAAGACAATGAGAATTTTAAGTTTATTTTTTGCATACATAATTTTTGTAATAACTGTAATCAATTTATTAAATTTCGGGATAATCGGTCCACATTTGATCCTAGCTCTCATATAAGTCCAAATGACGGAAACAGCTTAAATATATAAGTTTTGAGAATATGTTTGTATTATGGCAAAATTTTGCAAATATCTTATATTCTTAAACGAGCAATAATTGTATGTATTTATATATATATATATATATATATATATATATATATATATATATATATACATATATATATATATATATATATATATATATATATATATATATATGATAAAATTTGGACAGTGGGTATCTTTTTTGATGTTTAGGTCGAAAAAGAAGGGACTTTTGGAACTTTTGCCTCTAAGAGGGTTAAAACGGTTAAAAAGGGGAAAAAATCGAAAACGCTATATCTCTTAAAGTAATAAGTATAGAAACAAAATTAAAATTACGTTTTAAATAGCTATGAAAATAAACGGACAGGTGTTTGGTACATTTTTGAAACTATGTCCGATAAGGGGTAAAAACTGGTGAAAATAGTTTTTTTGGTACCTTTTTAACCCACTCTGTATATTTTAAACTAAGGAATATAGAAATAAACTTTGTACTGCAATCAATAGATGTGAAAGAAATATTGAACACGTATTTGGTACTTTTTTGAGTTTGTGGCCAAAATGTGTAAAAAAGGGATAAACTGATAACCTAACATCTACAAAAGGAATATGAATAGGAAAATTATGTTAACTGCTTTCTAATAAAATGCACCGAATTCAATTGTTACCAATTATGCATATGGAACTTTTTGAAATTAGGGGATAAAAAGGGGAAAAAATTAGTAATGTTATAACTTTAAAACAAATGAATGTTTGTCTGTATGTATGTTCTTTATAGAATAGTAAACTGTGAATTTGATCATGTTATGCTCTTTAGCAAAGATGTTGCGGATAAGCCGGCGGAGATTTTTAAGTAGGTAAACCGAATTTCCGACAGATGGCGCCACTGAAAATTACTAAAAATTAATAAAATCGTAAACTGTACATTTGATTATACTATGATCTTTAGCAATGTTGTAGCGCATGAGCCGGTGAACGCTTTTTAATTGGTGTGAATAATTTCAAACAGCTGGCGCTACTGAAAATTACTCAAAGTCAACTTAATCGTAAGCTGTACATATAATCATGCTATGATCTTTAGCAATGTTGTTGCACATGAGCCGACGAAGGTTTCTTAGTTGGTATGAAGAAATTTCGACAGGTGGCGCCACTGAAATTTACTTAAAGTTAATTTAATCGTAAACTGTACATTTAATCATGCTATAATTTTTAGCAAAGTTATTGCGGATAATCCGACGAAGGTTTATTAATTGGAATGACCAAAGTCCGACAGGTGGCGCCACTGAAAATTACTCAAAATGAATTAAATCGTAAACTGTGCATTTGATCAGACTATAAGTGAATTAAATCATAAACTGTGCATTTGATCATGTTATGATCATAAGCAAAGTTGTTACGCATAAGCAGATGAAGGTTTCTTAATTGGTATGAACGACTTCAGGCGGCGCCACTGAAAACTACTCAAAATGAATTAAATCGTAAACTGTGCATTTGATCAGACTGTAATCTTTAGCAAAGTTGTTGTGCATGAGTCGACGGAGGTTTCTGTTGGTATGACCAATTTTTAAAATTATTTAAAATGAGTTAAACTGTAACTGTATAAAATAAAATATATAAAAACTTTAAAATTTGCCTCAAAATGCTTATCATAAAGCCCCGAGCAAGGCTCGGTCAACCAGGTACTTTGTCTTTATACAGGAAAAAGAACACCTTTGACCATAGTGGTGAAGGGTATCGTATGGTCGGGCTTGAACGACTGTAGCACTTTGTTACTTGTTAAAAGATATTTTAATTTTGTTATTTTGCTCTATAACAATTTATACTAAGCCTTCTTTTGCCACAAATCATAATTAACTATTAAATAAATCCAGGAATTATCTAAAATTATGTCCCTTTTTTAGAGAACTAAACGCACATTTTGTTGTTGTATTTAGTTTGTTAGTTATATAAATAAATAGCTGTGTTCCAGAACTCCCAATACTGTACAATATTGTACAAGTTTTAATCAGAAATTACAATTGAGTGTTCCTGTACTAAAAAAACTGTAATTGAGAGCGAATTTGAAAAAATTCTAAAATTTTCTCCTTACAATAATTTATATGTTTTTGCCAAAAAAATTTTTCCTGGCAAACATTTAAAAATTTTCGAAATAATATTTATGAATAAAAAACAGACAAATATTCAAAAAAATTGTTATAAAAAATAAAATACAGAAGAACTTAAATGTTTTTAACTGGTTTAAAAACATTTCTTTGGATATTTTTCAAGTTAGATCAATTGTGGACTTAAATTTAGGTGTTTTGTGTTCCCGTACTTCTATGTTAGTTTTGCTATTTGGGAGAGTAACTTCTAAATTACTCTCATTTGCAGGAACCCAGAAAGTAAAGAAACAGACCTAATAAGTTTGTCAATAAACAATTAATTTGTATTTATTTGATTTATATAAAATTTAATACCTAAAACAAATATTTACGGATATTTTATTTAAACTAATAGTTATTGTATCTAATATTTAAGTTAATGAGGTTTTGATATTCATATCCGTTTTTTAAATAAATATTTATGTATTTGTTTAAATAAATAATGATGATTTAGGTAAATACAGAGGTAATATATAGTTTATGCCTGATATGATACAAGATTAGCAGCAAAATACAAAAGCGGAAAATAGCTTTAACACAAATTTCAAGAGTTTAGACATTCAGACTAATATTAATCAGAAATAGTTAATATAATTAATTTAATTGTATACCCCTTTGGGTAAACATTAGGGCGGAGCGAAGAACATCTTTTATTGAAATTCGATACGGCTGGGTTAAAAATGGATGCTGTACATCCTAGGGTGCTCAGAAGACAAAATTTGTCTTCCTAGGTCAAAGTCCTGAGGTGGAGAACAGGATATTATATCTAGGACCTATTTGTGTGGAGGAAATGTTAGTTTTTTTGGTTTTTGGTAAATTTCGACCAATAAATGTATGTTTTTAACAAAACCAATAATTGGATGTAGAAGACAACTAAATCAACTTTCATTGAAGTCATAAAAACTAAAAATCCAAGCAGTAGTTTTTAAGTTATTGCAATTTGCCTTGTGTCCTTTTCAACATGCCTAAGGATATGCAGAAAAAAATTACTTTAGACTAATAAGTAACTAATAAGTACTAAATAGTTGAAATTTATTAAAACATAATAAAATTTACATAGTTTTGTTTTATATACTGGAAAATGGAACTTTTTTTAAGGACTGTTTCAAAATTCACTTTTTAAGTTTTAGAAAATTTTGTTAAAAAAATATTCAAAATATCAAAATTTTTGAACGGCATATTAAAACAGACAGATTTTGTAATAAAATCCAAAAAAGTTCAGTTTGATATCTCATATGGTTTTGCCGTACCTGTGACTTGAAATCGTAAAATTTCGCGAAAAAAGTAAATTTTTGGACATTATTTAATTAGATGCATAATAAATTTTATTTAAGTTTTTTTTTTTATAAAGCTAATACTGAATTTTATTGCCCAGTCATTTAGGAATGTCCACTTGAACTTTCCTTGATATAGGGTGAGTTTGACCCTTTTTTCATCGGGGTCAAAATTTGGATTTTTAGTAGCAAAAATTCGAAATGTTATGAATTTGGTGGCGAATTTCGATCAAAATTAATAAAAATAGTTATTTTTAAGAATGGTTAGATTGTTTTATTTAAAATATTTTGTTTAACCCCTTAACAGACATGGGGACTATAATGACCCAACATTTTTTTTTTAATTTGTGAAGGGAAATCTCCAAAATTGTTTTCAAGCTTAAGTGGTGACAACAGATTTAATAAAATGAATCGCTAAAAAACACTCAACATTTAAATTTTTGAAAAAAACTTTGGTTGACTTCTACATCCAATTATTGTTTTTGTTTAAAAACATAAATTTATTGGTTGAAATTTACAAAAAACCGAAAAAACTTTAATTTTTCCCCATAGAAATGGGTCCAAGATATAAATGTGCCACCTTAGGACATTGACCTTTGAAGACAATATTTTTGTTTCTGAGCACCTTAGGATGTAGAGCATCGATTTTTAGCCCAGGCTTATCGAATTTCAATTAAAGTTGTTTTTCGCTCCACCCTAGTAAAATGACTATATTAGAAAAAGGACTAGAGCAAAAACAAAATCCTTTTAAAATCTTCTCTAGTTGGTGAGCCCCGTTTTAATATATTTCAAATTAATCTCCATGAAAATCAGTTAACTTTTGTATACGTAAAAGTTAATTTACTTTAACTTAAGGAAGTTTATATTGATATGTAAAGCATTTTAATGAATTCTTTGTTGATGACCAACTTCTGTTAATTTAAATTCCCAAAAGTGTCTGCTTAAATTGACCACAACGAATGGTTTATCGTATTTCCATGACATTATAAAGTTATTTAATTAACTCGTAGGCTTTTTAATAAGTGCTGGCATTTTTAATATGAAAAACAGAAAAATATTTAACTGAAACAAATAATAATTAAATAATGCATTTCAAGTTAATATTTATGCTATGAATATTATGGCGTTATATGTACGCCTCTTAATTGATAAACTCAAAATCATAAAAACTTCGATCCCAATTTATTAAAATAATTTATTATTGTAATAAACAGTTTTTTTTCTTGATATAACCAAAATCATAATCAGGAGTAGTATTCCAAATATGGAAATACAAAAAATTGATTTTCTTTCAAATTAAAGGAGATTCAGCCATTTGGTCAAAAATCTATGATCACTAACTAAGAAACCTTCATCTACTTATGCGTAACAACTTTGCTTATGATTACAACATGATCAAATGCACAGTTTACGATTTAATTAACTTTAAGTAATTTTCAGTGGCGCCACCTGTCGGACTTTGGCCATTCCTATTAATAAACCTTTGTCGGCTTATCCACAACAACTTTGCTAAAGATTATAGCATGATTAAATGTACAGCTTACGATTAAATTGACTTTGAGTAAATTTCAGTGGCGCCACCTATCGAAATTTCTTCATACCAACTAAGAAACCTTCGTCGGCTAATAAGCAACAACTTAGTTAAGGATTATAGCATGACTAAATGTACAGCTTATGATTAAATTGACTTTGAGCAATTTTCAGTAGCGCCATCTGTCGGAAATTATTCATACCAATTGAAAAGCCCCGGCGAGGGCTACAACTTTGGTAAAGATCATAGTATGATCAAATGTACAGTATACTATTTAATTCATTTTTAGTAATTTTTCGTGGCGCCATCTGTCGGAAATTAGTCTTATCAACTTAAAAACCTTCGCCGGCTTATCCGCAACATCTTCGCTAAAGAGCATAACATGATCAAATTCACAGTTTACTATTCTATAAAGAACATACTTACAGACAAACATTCATTTGTTTAAAATAATACTAATTTTCCCCCTTTTTATTCTCTAATTTCTAAAAGTTTTATATGCATATTTGGTACTTTTTTGGTGCCAATTGAATTCGGTACATTTTTTTAAAAC
Source organism: Stomorhina lunata (assembly GCA_933228675.1). Classification (NCBI taxonomy): domain Eukaryota; kingdom Metazoa; phylum Arthropoda; class Insecta; order Diptera; family Rhiniidae; genus Stomorhina; species Stomorhina lunata. The sequence continues at coordinate 89,129,229 of OW121744.1, read as the reverse complement.
GCATTTAACATAATGTATAATGTTCCTATTCATATTACTTTGGAGATGTTAAGTTATGATTTTATCCCTTTTTTACCCATTTTGGCTCCAAAATCAAAAAAGTACCAAATACGTGTTTCAGGTTTCTTTTACATCTATTGATTGCAGTACCAAGTTTCTTTCTATATTCTTTAGTTTAAAATATAAGAGTGGGTTAAAAAGGTGCCAAAAAAACTATTTTCACCCTTTTTCGGACATAGTTTCAAAAAAGTACCAAACACCTGTCCGCTTATTTTCATAGCTGTTTAAAACGTAATTTCAATTTTGTTTCTATACCTATTACTTTAGGAGATATAGCGTTTTCGATTTTTTACCCTCTTAGAGCCAAAGGTTCCAAAAGTCCCTGCTTCTTCGACCTATACATCAAAAAAGATACCCACTGGCCAAATTTTATCAAATCGTTAGAGCCGTTTTCGAGATAGCCATTCTATACACATATATCGGGTGGTTAAATTTCAAGGGCCGATGTTGATTTTGAATAAAACACAAACTATTCAGGAAATTATTGTAATTTTATTTTATTATGATATATTGGTATTACTCAATTATGTATGGAAGAAAATATCGGCCAAATGGGCGCCGCGATCACGGCGGCACACCTCCATCCGATGGTCCAAATTTTCGATGACCCTGAGGCATAATGGAGGTTCTATGCCGTTAATGTGCCGAATTATCTCATCCTTTAGCTCTTGAATTGTTGCTGGCTTATCGACGTACACCTTTTTTTTTAAAAAACCCCAAAGAAAAAAGTCCAACGGTTTCAAATTACATGATCTTGGCGGCCAATTGAAATCGCCATTACCTAAGATAACACGGCCATTGAATTTGTTGCGCAAAAGAGCCATTGTTTCGTTAGCTGTGTGGCAAGTGGCACCATCCTGCTGAAACCACACAACGTCCACATCCATATCTTATAATTCGGGCCATAAAAAGTTCGTTATCATCTCACGATAGCGAACACCATTCACAGTAACTGCCTGACCGGCCTCATTTTGGAAAAAATATGGCCCGATGATGCCGCCAGCCCATAAACCGCAACAAACAGTCACTCTTTGTGGGTGCATTGGTTTTTCGACAATCACTCTTAGATTCTCATTCGCCCAAATGCGGCAATTCTGTTTATTGACGAATCCACGGAGGTGAAAATGTGCCTCACCACTGAAGATGATTTTCTTCGAAAATTGATCATCCACTGTTGCCATTTCTTGCCACCATTTTGCCCATTCACGACGTTTGGAATAGTCAAGAGGCTTTAGTTCTTGAGCCAATTGCACCCTATAAGCGTATAAATGCATAATGTTCATCAACGAGCGTGAGAGGTGCAATTGTTGGGCACGACGACGAGTTGAGGTGGACGGCTCTTCAGCCACACTATCGCGAACAGCAACAATATTTTCTGCAGTACGAGCTGTACGAGCACGCACTGGTGTTCTTACATCTTCTACAGACCCGTTTTGCTTGAATTTTTCCACGATTTTTGCGATTGTACGCACATTTGGACGATCAAATTGTATAAAAAAAATTTTATAAAAATTAAATGAATTTAAAAAAACTCTTTCTATTTTCCTCATGTTAATTTTAAAAGTTTTACTAAATTTTCCTAATTATAAATTTAAATTAATGTTTGGTATTTTCAAATTTTACATTATTACTAGTTTTTATGAACTGAACATAATCGTAAAATTATAAAAACTAGAAACTTTTTTGATAGTATTAAAAAATAATAACAAAATAATTCATTGTAGTTACTCTGCTAAAAATTTAAAATCCTAGAGGTTTACTCTGACACTAAAAAGTTTAGGAGTTTGTTAGTTTCAGGTTATTACAACTTTAACACACAGTTTTATGTGTTAACGTGTTTTTCATATAGTTTTCATTAATTATACAATATTTCTATGGAAATCGTGTGTGAATAAAAAATTGTTTGGCTGCTACAAAAAACAAAAAAAAAAAACTTATGTTAAAGTGTTTAAACATATTTATTATTTTATTATTTTATAGTGTCCTTTTT
>OW121744.1:88959679-89122179 GCA_933228675.1 Stomorhina lunata | reverse complement strand
TTCTATAGAAAAATTCACTTTAAGTAAATTTTTCTATAGAAAAATTCACTTTAAGTACATTTTTCTATAGAAAAATATACTTTTAGTAAATATTTCTATAGAAAAATTTTTCTATAGAAAAATTTTTCTACAGAAAAATTTACTTTCAGTAAATTTTTCTATAGAAAAATTCACTTTTAGTAAATTTTTCTATAAAAAAATTCACTTTTAGTAAATTTTTCTATAGAAAAATTCACTTTTAGTAAATTTTTCTATAGAAAAATTCACTTTTAGTAAATTTTACTATAGAAAAATTCACTTTTAGTAAATTTTTCTATAGAAAAATTCACTTTTAGTAAATTTTTCTATAGAAAAATTCACTTTTAGTAAATTTTTCTATAGAAAAATTCACTTTTAGTAAATTTTTCTATAGAAAAATTCACTTTTAGTAAATTTTTCTATAGAAAATTTCACTTTTAGTAAATTTTTCTATAGAAAAATTCACTTTTAGTAAATTTTCCTATAGAAAAATTCACTTTTAGTAAATTTTTCTATAGAAAAATTCACTTTTAGTAAATTTTTCTATAGAAAAATTCACTTTTAGTAAATTTTTCTATAGAAAAATTCACTTTTAGTAAATTTTTCTATAGAAAAATTCACTTTTAGTAAATTTTTCTATAGAAAAATTCACTTTTAGTAAATTTTTCTATAGAAAAATTCACTTTTAGTAAATTTTTCTATAGAAAAATTCACTTTTAGTAAATTTTTCTATAGAAAAATTCACTTTTAGTAAATTTTTCTATAGAAAAATTCACTTTTAGTAAATTTTTCTATAGAAAAATTCACTTTTAGTAAATTTTTCTATAGAAAAATTCACTTTTAGTAAATTTTTCTATAGAAAAATTCACTTTTAGTAAATTTTTCTATAGAAAAATTCACTTTTAGTAAATTTTTCTATAGAAAAATTCACTTTTAGTAAATTTTTCTATAGAAAAATTCACTTTTAGTAAATTTTTCTATAGAAAAATTCACTTTTAGTAAATTTTTCTATAGAAAAATTCACTTTTAGTAAATTTTTCTATAGAAAAATTCACTTTTAGTAAATTTTTCTATAGAAAAATTCACTTTTAGTAAATTTTTCTATAGAAAAATTCACTTTTAGTAAATTTTTCTATAGAAAAATTCACTTTTAGTAAATTTTTCTATAGAAAAATTCACTTTTAGTAAATTTTTCTATAGAAAAATTCACTTTTAGTAAATTTTTCTATAGAAAAATTCACTTTTAGTAAATTTTTCTATAGAAAAATTCACTTTTAGTAAATTTTTCTATAGAAAAATTCACTTTTAGTAAATTTTTCTATAGAAAAATTCACTTTTAGTAAATTTTTCTATAGAAAAATTCACTTTTAGTAAATTTTTCTATAGAAAAATTCACTTTTAGTAAATTTTTCTATAGAAAAATTCACTTTTAGTAAATTTTTCTATAGAAAAATTCACTTTTAGTAAATTTTTCTATAGAAAAATTCACTTTTAGTAAATTTTTCTATAGAAAAATTCACTTTTAGTAAATTTTTCTATAGAAAAATTCACTTTTAGTAAATTTTTCTATAGAAAAATTCACTTTTAGTAAATTTTTCTATAGAAAAATTCACTTTTAGTAAATTTTTCTATAGAAAAATTCACTTTTAGTAAATTTTTCTATAGAAAAATTCACTTTTAGTAAATTTTTCTATAGAAAAATTCATTTTTAGTAAATTTTTCTATAGAAAAATTCACTTTTAGTAAATTTTTCTATAGAAAAATTCACTTTTAGTAAATTTTTCTATAGAAAAATTGACTTTTAGTAAATTTTTCTATAGAAAAATTGACTTTTAGTAAATTTTTCTATAGAAAAATTGACTTTTAGTAAATTTTTCTATAGAAAAATTGACTTTTAGTAAATTTTTCCATAGAAAAATTGGCTTTTAGTAAATTTTTCTATAGAAAAATTGACTTTTAGTAAATTTTTCTTTAGAAAAATTGACTTTTAGTAAATTTTTCTATTAAAAAATTCTTTTTTAGTAAATTTTTCTATAGAAAAATTCACTTTTAGTAAATTTTTCTATAGAAAAATTCACTTTTAGTAAATTTTTCTATAGAAAAATTCACTTTTAGTAAATTTTTCTATAGAAAAATTCACTTTTAGTAAATTTTTCTATAGAAAAATTCACTTTTAGTAAATTTTTCTATAGAAAAATTCACTTTTAGTAAATTTTTCTATAGAAAAATTCACTTTTAGTAAATTTTTCTATAGAAAAATTCACTTTTAGTAAATTTTTCTATAGAAAAATTCACTTTTAGTAAACTTTTCTATAGAAAAATTCACTTTTAGTAAATTTTTCTATAGAAAAATTCACTTTTAGTAAATTTTTCTATAGAAAAAAAAAATTCACTTTTAGTAAATTTTTCTATAGAAAAATTCACTTTTAGTAAATTTTTCTATAGAAAAATTCACTTTTAGTAAATTTTTCTATAGAAAAATTCACTTTTAGTAAATTTTTCTATAGAAAAATTCACTTTTAGTAAATTTTTCTATAGATAAATTCACTTTTAGTAAATTTTTCTATAGAAAAATTCACTTTTAGTAAATTTTTCTATAGAAAAATTCACTTTTAGTAAATTTTTCTATAGAAAAATTCACTTTTAGTAAATTTTTCTATAGAAAAATTCACTTTTAGTAAATTTTTCTATAGAAAAATTCACTTTTAGTAAATTTTTCTATAGAAAAATTCACTTTTAGTAAATTTTTCTATAGAAAAATTCACTTTTAGTAAATTTTTCTATAGAAAAATTCACTTTTAGTAAATTTTTCTATAGAAAAATTCACTTTTAGTAAATTTTTCTATAGAAAAATTCACTTTTAGTAAATTTTTCTATAGAAAAATTCACTTTTAGTAAATTTTTCTATAGAAAATTTCACTTTTAGTAAATTTTTCTATAGAAAAATTCACTTTTAGTAAATTTTCCTATAGAAAAATTCACTTTTAGTAAATTTTTCTATAGAAAAATTCACTTTTAGTAAATTTTTCTATAGAAAAATTCACTTTTAGTAAATTTTTCTATAGAAAAATTCACTTTTAGTAAATTTTTCTATAGAAAAATTCACTTTTAGTAAATTTTTCTATAGAAAAATTCACTTTTAGTAAATTTTTCTATAGAAAAATTCACTTTTAGTAAATTTTTCTATAGAAAAATTCACTTTTAGTAAATTTTTCTATAGAAAAATTCACTTTTAGTAAATTTTTCTATAGAAAAATTCACTTTTAGTAAATTTTTCTATAGAAAAATTCACTTTTAGTAAATTTTTCTATAGAAAAATTCACTTTTAGTAAATTTTTCTATAGAAAAATTCACTTTTAGTAAATTTTTCTATAGAAAAATTCACTTTTAGTAAATTTTTCTATAGAAAAATTCACTTTTAGTAAATTTTTCTATAGAAAAATTCACTTTTAGTAAATTTTTCTATAGAAAAATTCACTTTTAGTAAATTTTTCTATAGAAAAATTCACTTTTAGTAAATTTTTCTATAGAAAAATTCACTTTTAGTAAATTTTTCTATAGAAAAATTCACTTTTAGTAAATTTTTCTATAGAAAAATTCACTTTTAGTAAATTTTTCTATAGAAAAATTCACTTTTAGTAAATTTTTCTATAGAAAAATTCACTTTTAGTAAATTTTTCTATAGAAAAATTCACTTTTAGTAAATTTTTCTATAGAAAAATTCACTTTTAGTAAATTTTTCTATAGAAAAATTCACTTTTAGTAAATTTTTCTATAGAAAAATTCACTTTTAGTAAATTTTTCTATAGAAAAATTCACTTTTAGTAAATTTTTCTATAGAAAAATTCACTTTTAGTAAATTTTTCTATAGAAAAATTCACTTTTAGTAAATTTTTCTATAGAAAAATTCACTTTTAGTAAATTTTTCTATAGAAAAATTCACTTTTAGTAAATTTTTCTATAGAAAAATTCACTTTTAGTAAATTTTTCTATAGAAAAATTCACTTTTAGTAAATTTTTCTATAGAAAAATTCACTTTTAGTAAATTTTTCTATAGAAAAATTCACTTTTAGTAAATTTTTCTATAGAAAAATTCACTTTTAGTAAATTTTTCTATAGAAAAATTCATTTTTAGTAAATTTTTCTATAGAAAAATTCACTTTTAGTAAATTTTTCTATAGAAAAATTCACTTTTAGTAAATTTTTCTATAGAAAAATTCACTTTTAGTAAATTTTTCTATAGAAAAATTGACTTTTAGTAAATTTTTCTATAGAAAAATTGACTTTTAGTAAATTTTTCTATAGAAAAATTGACTTTTAGTAAATTTTTCTATAGAAAAATTGACTTTTAGTAAATTTTTCTATAGAAAAATTGGCTTTTAGTAAATTTTTCTATAGAAAAATTGACTTTTAGTAAATTTTTCTTTAGAAAAATTGACTTTTAGTAAATTTTTCTATTAAAAAATTCTTTTTTAGTAAATTTTTCTATAGAAAAATTCACTTTTAGTAAATTTTTCTATAGAAAAATTCACTTTTAGTAAATTTTTCTATAGAAAAATTCACTTTTAGTAAATTTTTCTATAGAAAAATTCACTTTTAGTAAATTTTTCTATAGAAAAATTCACTTTTAGTAAATTTTTCTATAGAAAAATTCACTTTTAGTAAATTTTTCTATAGAAAAAAAAAATTCACTTTTAGTAAATTTTTCTATAGAAAAATTCACTTTTAGTAAATTTTTCTATAGAAAAATTCACTTTTAGTAAATTTTTCTATAGAAAAATTCACTTTTAGTAAATTTTTCTATAGATAAATTCACTTTTAGTAAATTTTTCTATAGAAAAATTCACTTTTAGTAAATTTTTCTATAGAAAAATTCACTTTTAGTAAATTTTTCTATAGAAAAATTCACTTTTAGTAAATTTTTCTATAGAAAAATTCACTTTTAGTAAATTTTTCTATAGAAAAATTCACTTTTAGTAAATTTTTCTATAGAAAAAAAAAATTCACTTTTAGTAAATTTTTCTATAGAAAAATTCACTTTTAGTAAATTTTTCTATAGAAAAATTCACTTTTAGTAAATTTTTCTATAGAAAAATTCACTTTTAGTAAATTTTTCCATAGAAAAATTCACTTTTAGTAAATTTTTCTATAGAAAAATTCACTTTTAGTAAATTTTTCTATAGAAAAATTCACTTTTAGTAAATTTTTCTATAGAAAAATTCACTTTTAGTAAATTTTTCTATAGAAAAATTCACTTTTAGTAAATTTTTCTATAGAAAAATTCATTTTTAGTAAATTTTTCTATAGAAAAATTCACTTTTAGTAAATTTTTCTATAGAAAAATTCACTTTTAGTAAATTTTTCTATAGAAAAATTGACTTTTAGTAAATTTTTCTATAGAAAAATTGACTTTTAGTAAATTTTTCTATAGAAAAATTGACTTTTAGTAAATTTTTCTATAGAAAAATTGACTTTTAGTAAATTTTTCCATAGAAAAATTGGCTTTTAGTAAATTTTTCTATAGAAAAATTGACTTTTAGTAAATTTTTCTTTAGAAAAATTGACTTTTAGTAAATTTTTCTATTAAAAAATTCTTTTTTAGTAAATTTTTCTATAGAAAAATTCACTTTTAGTAAATTTTTCTATAGAAAAATTCACTTTTAGTAAATTTTTCTATAGAAAAATTCACTTTTAGTAAATTTTTCTATAGAAAAATTCACTTTTAGTAAATTTTTCTATAGAAAAATTCACTTTTAGTAAATTTTTCTATAGAAAAATTCACTTTTAGTAAATTTTTCTATAGAAAAATTCACTTTTAGTAAATTTTTCTATAGAAAAATTCACTTTTAGTAAATTTTTCTATAGAAAAATTCACTTTTAGTAAACTTTTCTATAGAAAAATTCACTTTTAGTAAATTTTTCTATAGAAAAATTCACTTTTAGTAAATTTTTCTATAGAAAAAAAAAATTCACTTTTAGTAAATTTTTCTATAGAAAAATTCACTTTTAGTAAATTTTTCTATAGAAAAATTCACTTTTAGTAAATTTTTCTATAGAAAAATTCACTTTTAGTAAATTTTTCTATAGAAAAATTCACTTTTAGTAAATTTTTCTATAGATAAATTCACTTTTAGTAAATTTTTCTATAGAAAAATTCACTTTTAGTAAATTTTTCTATAGAAAAATTCACTTTTAGTAAATTTTTCTATAGAAAAATTCACTTTTAGTAAATTTTTCTATAGAAAAATTCACTTTTAGTAAATTTTTCTATAGAAAAATTCACTTTTAGTAAATTTTTCTATAGAAAAATTCACTTTTAGTAAATTTTTCTATAGAAAAATTCACTTTTAGTAAATTTTTCTATAGAAAAATTCACTTTTAGTAAATTTTTCTATAGAAAAATTCACTTTTAGTAAATTTTTCTATAGAAAAATTCACTTTTAGTAAATTTTTCTATAGAAAAATTCACTTTTAGTAAATTTTTCTATAGAAAATTTCACTTTTAGTAAATTTTTCTATAGAAAAATTCACTTTTAGTAAATTTTCCTATAGAAAAATTCACTTTTAGTAAATTTTTCTATAGAAAAATTCACTTTTAGTAAATTTTTCTATAGAAAAATTCACTTTTAGTAAATTTTTCTATAGAAAAATTCACTTTTAGTAAATTTTTCTATAGAAAAATTCACTTTTAGTAAATTTTTCTATAGAAAAATTCACTTTTAGTAAATTTTTCTATAGAAAAATTCACTTTTAGTAAATTTTTCTATAGAAAAATTCACTTTTAGTAAATTTTTCTATAGAAAAATTCACTTTTAGTAAATTTTTCTATAGAAAAATTCACTTTTAGTAAATTTTTCTATAGAAAAATTCACTTTTAGTAAATTTTTCTATAGAAAAATTCACTTTTAGTAAATTTTTCTATAGAAAAATTCACTTTTAGTAAATTTTTCTATAGAAAAATTCACTTTTAGTAAATTTTTCTATAGAAAAATTCACTTTTAGTAAATTTTTCTATAGAAAAATTCACTTTTAGTAAATTTTTCTATAGAAAAATTCACTTTTAGTAAATTTTTCTATAGAAAAATTCACTTTTAGTAAATTTTTCTATAGAAAAATTCACTTTTAGTAAATTTTTCTATAGAAAAATTCACTTTTAGTAAATTTTTCTATAGAAAAATTCACTTTTAGTAAATTTTTCTATAGAAAAATTCACTTTTAGTAAATTTTTCTATAGAAAAATTCACTTTTAGTAAATTTTTCTATAGAAAAATTCACTTTTAGTAAATTTTTCTATAGAAAAATTCACTTTTAGTAAATTTTTCTATAGAAAAATTCACTTTTAGTAAATTTTTCTATAGAAAAATTCACTTTTAGTAAATTTTTCTATAGAAAAATTCACTTTTAGTAAATTTTTCTATAGAAAAATTCACTTTTAGTAAATTTTTCTATAGAAAAATTCACTTTTAGTAAATTTTTCTATAGAAAAATTCACTTTTAGTAAATTTTTCTATAGAAAAATTCACTTTTAGTAAATTTTTCTATAGAAAAATTCACTTTTAGTAAATTTTTCTATAGAAAAATTCACTTTTAGTAAATTTTTCTATAGAAAAATTCACTTTTAGTAAATTTTTCTATAGAAAAATTCACTTTTAGTAAATTTTTCTATAGAAAAATTCATTTTTAGTAAATTTTTCTATAGAAAAATTCACTTTTAGTAAATTTTTCTATAGAAAAATTCACTTTTAGTAAATTTTTCTATAGAAAAATTCACTTTTAGTAAATTTTTCTATAGAAAAATTGACTTTTAGTAAATTTTTCTATAGAAAAATTGACTTTTAGTAAATTTTTCTATAGAAAAATTGACTTTTAGTAAATTTTTCTATAGAAAAATTGACTTTTAGTAAATTTTTCTATAGAAAAATTGGCTTTTAGTAAATTTTTCTATAGAAAAATTGACTTTTAGTAAATTTTTCTTTAGAAAAATTGACTTTTAGTAAATTTTTCTATTAAAAAATTCTTTTTTAGTAAATTTTTCTATAGAAAAATTCACTTTTAGTAAATTTTTCTATAGAAAAATTCACTTTTAGTAAATTTTTCTATAGAAAAATTCACTTTTAGTAAATTTTTCTATAGAAAAATTCACTTTTAGTAAATTTTTCTATAGAAAAATTCACTTTTAGTAAATTTTTCTATAGAAAAATTCACTTTTAGTAAATTTTTCTATAGAAAAAAAAAATTCACTTTTAGTAAATTTTTCTATAGAAAAATTCACTTTTAGTAAATTTTTCTATAGAAAAATTCACTTTTAGTAAATTTTTCTATAGAAAAATTCACTTTTAGTAAATTTTTCTATAGATAAATTCACTTTTAGTAAATTTTTCTATAGAAAAATTCACTTTTAGTAAATTTTTCTATAGAAAAATTCACTTTTAGTAAATTTTTCTATAGAAAAATTCACTTTTAGTAAATTTTTCTATAGAAAAATTCACTTTTAGTAAATTTTTCTATAGAAAAATTCACTTTTAGTAAATTTTTCTATAGAAAAAAAAAATTCACTTTTAGTAAATTTTTCTATAGAAAAATTCACTTTTAGTAAATTTTTCTATAGAAAAATTCACTTTTAGTAAATTTTTCTATAGAAAAATTCACTTTTAGTAAATTTTTCCATAGAAAAATTCACTTTTAGTAAATTTTTCTATAGAAAAATTCACTTTTAGTAAATTTTTCTATAGAAAAATTCACTTTTAGTAAATTTTTCTATAGAAAAATTCACTTTTAGTTTGAGTGGGTGTAAATAAGTGAATTGGACTGTATCTCATTTAAAGACATTAGTCGTTGTCATCGTATGTTTCTATATACATTCTCTATATTTCATGTAAAATCATCACTTTACCGCGTAACTTCTTGCTAATGACAAAGCATGTCATCATTTGCAGGTAAATATAAATTTACAAATTTTACATACATATAAAACACAAGAAGTGAATTCTATGTTTAAGCTATGACTAGACCCTGACTAGTCTTTTAGTTTAACTCACCAAAATTTGTGCATTTGTGTGAAAACATACATATAAACATATGTATATGTAAGTATGTATGTAAATTTTCTAGCGGAATATAAATGTTTGGATATAAATGAGCAGAGAAGAGTGACTCTGTCAGTGTCAGTTTAACTTTTGAAATATTGTCAATTTATACGAGTTTGTTCTAAGGAGATAACAAAAAGGGGTTCAAATAACGCAGATTATATAGAAGAATTTACTATGATATATACCAATATATGTATGTGCTTCAGTTTTTGAACAGTTGTTAAACTGTTTGATACATTAGTATAAGTTTGATATTTTTGAATTTTAACAATCATCAATAAAGAACTTCAGCAGTCGCTTTAGTGGTGGATTATTTTATATATTACAAAGAATGTTTTACCAAAGATAAATTTTAACATCTAAAAAATATTTTTTATATTTCGGAAACATTTTTCATTTATTTTGATTGAAGCTTTTGGTTGAAATTCATATATCAATCTATCATTTACAAAAAGTTACATAATATATACGAAGAACAAAGAAACATTTGTGATAAAAAGTTGTCTTTGAAACAAAGTTTAGAGCATAAAAGAAAAATGAAAGGATTGAATTTCTTAAGTATCAAGACATTTTATGCAGATATAAACTAATAAGCACTTGATTGATGAAATATTTGGCAAAAGTTGAAGCTAAGCAAATAAATAGCTAGAAAAAAAATGCAATATCTTTAAAATCTTATCTTATATTCTTAAACGAGCAATAATTGTATGTATTTATATATATATATATATATATATATATATATATATATATATATATATATATATATATATATATATATATATATATATATATATATAAAAAAGGGATAAACTGATAACTTAACATCTACAAAAGTAATATGAATAGGAAAATCATGTTAACTGCTTTCTAATAAAATGTACCGAATTCAATTGGTACCAAAGAAGTACCAATTATGCATATGGAACTTTTTGAAATTAGGGGATAAAAAGGGGAAAAAATTAGTAATGTTATAACTTTAAAACAAATGAATGTTTGTCTGTATGTATGTTCTTTATAGAATAGTAAACTGTGTATTTGATCATGTTATGCTCTTTAGCAAAGATGTTGCGGATAAGCCGGCGGAGGTTTTTAAGTTGGTAAACCGAATTTCCGACAGGTGCCGCCACTGAAAATTACTAAAAATTAATTAAATCGTAAACTGTACATTTGATCATACTATGATCTTTTGCAAAGTTGTAGCGCATGAGCCGGCAAATGCTTTTTAATTGGTGTGAATAATTTCCGACAGGTGGCGCTACTGAAAATTACTCAAAGTCAATTTAGTCGTAAGCTGTACATATAATCATGCTACAATCTTTAGCAATGTTGTTGCACATGAGCCGACGAAGGTTTCTTAGTTGGTTTGAAGAAATTTTGACAGGTGGCGCCACTGAAATTTACTTAAAGTTAATGTAATCGTAAACTGTACATTTAATCATGATATAATTTTTAGCAAAGTTATTGCGGATAATCCGACGAAGGTTTATTAATTGGAATGACCAAAGTCCGACAGGTGGCGCCACTGAAAATTACTCAAAATGTCAATTTAATCGTAAGCTGTACATATAAAAAATATATTTATCGAAAATATTTCTATACAAAAAAGCATTTATCCAAAATGTATCCACAAAAAAATATTTTGGCTGCAAAGTTTTCTATAGAAAAATATTTAATAGAACATTTTTCTATAGAAACATATTTTTGTCGAAATTGTCTCTTCAGAAAATCGAAAATTTTTCTATATAAATTTTTTTTTTATCGAAAATTTTTCTTTAGAAAAATTTGTTTTATCAAAAATTTTTCTATTGAAATTTTTTTTGTCGGAAATTATTCTATAGAAAAAATTTTTTATCGAAAATTGTTCTATGGAAAATGTCTTTATCGAAAATTTTTCTATAGAAACATTTTTTTTTTTTGATCGAAAATTCAGAAAAAAATTTTGATCGAAAATTTAGAAATTTTTTTTTTGTCGGAAATTGTTCTATAGAAAGAATTTTTTATCGAAAATTATTCTATAGAAAATGTCTTTATCGAAAATTTTTCTATAGAAACATTTTTTTTTTTGATCGAAAATTCAGAAAAAAAATTTTGACCGAAAATTTTTCTATGGAAAAATATTTTTGTCAAAAATTTTTCTATAGAAAAATATTTTTATCAAAGATTTTTCTATAGAAAATATTTTTATCAAAGATTTTTCTATAGAAAAATATTGTTATCGAAGATTTTTCTGTGGGGAAATATTTTATCGAACATTTTTCTATAGAAATGTTTTCTTTTTAATTTTGTTAGAAAAAATTTGTTATCGAATTTTTTTATCGAAAATTTTTGTAAAGAAACATTTTTTTATAGAAAAATAGTTTTATTGAAAATTGTTCTATAGCAAAATAAATTTATCCAGAATTGTTCAATAGAAAAATATTTTTATCGAAAATTTTTCTATCGCACAATATTTTTTATCAAAATTTTTCTATAAAAAAAATTTTTATCGAAAATTTTTTTATATAAAATTTCTTTTATTGAAGACTTTTCTACAGAAAAATATTTTATCGAACATTTTTTTATAGAAAAATATTTTAAAAAATTTTTTATTGAATATTATACAGAAAATTTTTTATCGAAAATTTTTCTATAGAAAAATTTTTTTATCGAAAATTTTTCTATAGAAACATTTTTTTATCGAAAATTTTTCTATAGAAAAATTTAAATTAAGAGATTTTCTTCAATTTATTTTAATAACAATCATCCAACAATTCGCTGTAATTCCCTTAAATTTCTATAATCGCATCATATTTTAAACCGCTCATGTTATGAGAATTAGGTCATTAAAGTTGCATCATAATGAGCTGTGGTTAACTTTTTTCATAATTTTAATAATTTAAGTTACTAATTTAACAGTTAACGGATGTGGGTATTATAATGGAAAAACACATGAATACATAAACTCATGATGTAACTTAACTTCGTATGAAGTTGAAAGCATTTCCAATCAAGTGTGAAATTAGGTTGTTAGGGATAAATGTAAAAAGTTGCGCTGGTGTAAAGTTAATCGATGATTATGTGTAAACTTTGATGCTTGTACACACGAGCAAGACTTAAATCTATTTTAAGCAGAAGTTAATAAATTAAAGTCTTATTTTAAGAGTTTTGCAAAAATTGTCGATCCTTAATTTATTAAATGTAAAATTATAAATTTCATATACATATTAATCTAAATGAAAAACTTAACGAGAACCTGTCCACATTTTATCCTAGCTTCTATACTAAAATACTTCCTAATTTACCCTTTTTAAAATAATTTAATTTTACAAATGTGATGACCTGGACCGCACTAAAAAGTATTACAACACTTTCCTTTGATTTTTTGTAATTAAAGTGCTAATAGGTTAATTCACAAAAGTAAAAACAAAAGTAACAGACAAATGGATTTTAGCATCGTTTTAACGCAATCAAAGGATTCAGAGAACAATTGGGCTTCAAAATAACAAGTAAAAGTACTAGAGTAATTAACATATGTATTTACATAACCCAATTCTTTCAGTAGAAAGTAAATGACCTAAAAACTGGTTGTTAATCTCAAATTCAATTTTTTGCTATACAAGACTATTTATATACTAAATGAGCCAAAAAATTAAAAAATATTTCTAACGAAAATTTTTCTATAGAAAAATATTTCTAACGAAAATTTTTCTATAGAAAAATATTTCTAACGAAAATTTTTCTATAGAAAAATATTTCTATCTAAAAATTTTTCTATAGAAAAATATTTCTATCTAAAAATTTTTCTATAGAAAAATATTTCTATCTAAAAATTTTTCTATAGAAAAATATTTCTATCTAAAAATTTTTCTATAGAAAAATATTTCTAACGAAAATTTTTCTATAGAAAAATATTTCTAACGAAAATTTTTCTATAGAAAAATATTTCTATCTAAAAATTTTTCTATAGAAAAATATTTCTATCTAAAAATTTTTCTATAGAAAAATATTTCTAACGAAAATTTTTCTATAGAAAAATATATCTAACGAAAATTTTTCTATAGAAAAATATTTCTAACGAAAATTTTTCTATAGAAAAATATTTCTAACGAAAATTTTTCTATAGAAAAATATTTATAACGAAAATTTTTCTATAGAAAAATATTTCTAACGAAAATTTTTCTATAGAAAAATATTTCTAACGAAAATTTTTCTATAGAAAAATATTTATAACGAAAATTTTTCTATAGAAAAATATTTCTAACGAAAATTTTTCTATAGAAAAATATTTCTATCTAAAAATTTTTCTATAGAAAAATATTTCTATCTAAAATTTTTTCTATAGAAAAATATTTCTATCTAAAAATTTTTCTATAGAAAAATATTTCTATCTAAAAATCTTTCTATAGAAAAATATTTCTATCTAAAAATTTTTCTATAGAAAATATTTCTATCTAAAAATTTTTCTATAGAAAAATATTTCTATCTAAAAATTTTTCTATAGAAAAATATTTCTATCTAAAAATTTTTCTATAGAAAAATATTTCTATCTAAAAATTTTTCTATAGAAAAATATTTCTATCTAAAAATTTTTCTATAGAAAAATATTTCTATCTAAAAATTTTTCTATAGAAAAATATTTCTATCTAAAAATTTTTCTATAGAAAAATATTTCTAACGAAAATTTTTCTATAGAAAAATATTTCTATCTAAAAATTTTTCTATAGAAAAATATTTCTAACGAAAATTTTTCTATAGAAAAATATTTCTAACGAAAATTTTTCTATAGAAAAATATTTCTAACCAAAATTTTTCTATAGAAAAATATTTCTAACGAAAATTTTTCTATAGAAAAAAATTTCTAATGAAAATTTTTCTATAGAAAAATATTTCTAATGAAAATTTTTCTATAGAAAAATATTTCTATCTAAAAATTTTTCTATAGAAAAATATTTCTATCTAAAAATTTTTCTATAGAAAAATATTTCTAACGAAAATTTTTCTATAGAAAAATATTTCTAACGAAAATTTTTCTATAGAAAAATATTTCTAACGAAAATTTTTCTATAGAAAAATATTTCTAACGAAAATTTTTCTATAGAAAAATATTTCTAACGAAAATTTTTCTATAGAAAAATATTTCTAACGAAAATTTTTCTATAGAAAAATATTTCTAACGAAAATTTTTCTATAGAAAAATATTTCTAACGAAAATTTTTCTATAGAAAAATATTTCTAACGAAAATTTTTCTATAGAAAAATATTTCTAACGAAAATTTTTCTATAGAAAAATATTTCTAACGAAAATTTTTCTATAGAAAAATATTTCTAACGAAAATTTTTCTATAGAAAAATATTTCTAACGAAAATTTTTCTATAGAAAAATATTTCTAACGAAAATTTTTCTATAGAAAAATATTTCTATCTAAAAATTTTTCTATAGAAAAATATTTCTATCTAAAAATTTTTCTATAGAAAAATATTTCTATCTAAAAATTTTTCTATAGAAAAATATTTCTATCTAAAAATTTTTCTATAGAAAAATATTTCTATCTAAAAATTTTTCTATAGAAAAATATTTCTAACGAAAATTTTTCTATAGAAAAATATTTCTAACGAAAATTTTTCTATAGAAAAATATTTCTAACGAAAATTTTTCTATAGAAAAATATTTCTAACGAAAATTTTTCTATAGAAAAATATTTCTAACGAAAATTTTTCTATAGAAAAATATTTCTAACGAAAATTTTTCTATAGAAAAATATTTCTAACGAAAATTTTTCTATAGAAAAATATTTCTAACGAAAATTTTTCTATAGAAAAATATTTCTAACGAAAATTTTTCTATAGAAAAATATTTCTAACGAAAATTTTTCTATAGAAAAATATTTCTAACGAAAATTTTTCTATAGAAAAATATTTCTATCTAAAAATTTTTCTATAGAAAAATATTTCTATCTAAAAATTTTTCTATAGAAAAATATTTCTATCTAAAAATTTTTCTATAGAAAAATATTTCTATCTAAAAATTTTTCTATAGAAAAATATTTCTATATAAAAATTTTTCTATAGAAAAATATTTCTATCTAAAAATTTTTCTATAGAAAAATATTTCTAACGAAAATTTTTTTATAGAAAAATATTTCTAACGAAAATTTTTCTATAGAAAAATATTTCTAACGAAAATTTTTCTATAGAAAAATATTTCTAACGAAAATTTTTCTATAGAAAAATATTTCTAACGAAAATTTTTCTATAGAAAAATATTTCTAACGAAAATTTTTCTATAGAAAAATATTTCTAACGAAAATTTTTCTATAGAAAAATATTTCTATCTAAAAATTTTTCTATAGAAAAATATTTCTATCTAAAAATTTTTCTATAGAAAAATATTTCTATCTAAAAATTTTTCTATAGAAAAATATTTCTATCTAAAAATTTTTCTATAGAAAAATATTTCTATCTAAAAATTTTTCTATAGAAAAATATTTCTATCTAAAAATTTTTCTATAGAAAAATATTTCTATCTAAAAATTTTTCTATAGAAAAATATTTCTATCTAAAAATTTTTCTATAGAAAAATATTTCTAACGAAAATTTTTCTATAGAAAAATATTTCTAACGAAAATTTTTCTATAGAAAAATATTTCTAACGAAAATTTTTCTATAGAAAAATATTTCTAACGAAAATTTTTCTATAGAAAAATATTTCTAACGAAAATTTTTCTATAGAAAAATATTTCTAACGAAAATTTTTCTGTAGAAAAATATTTCTAACGAAAATTTTTCTATAGAAAAATATTTCTAACGAAAATTTTTCTATAGAAAAAAATTTCTAATGAAAATTTTTCTATAGAAAAATATTTCTAATGAAAATTTTTCTATAGAAAAATACATCTAACGAAAATTTTTCTATAGAAAAATACATCTAACGAAAATTTTTCTATAGAAAAATATTTCTAACGAAAATTTTTCTATAGAAAAATATTTCTAACGAAAATTTTTCTATAGAAAAATATTTCTAACGAAAATTTTTCTATAGAAAAATATTTCTAACGAAAATTTTTCTATAGAAAAATATTTCTAACGAAAATTTTTCTATAGAAAAATATTTCTAACGAAAATTTTTCTATAGAAAAATATTTCTAACGAAAATTGTTCGATAGAAAAATATTTCTAACGAAAATTTTTCTATAGAAAAATATTTCTAACGAAAATTTTTCTATAGAAAAATATTTCTAACGAAAATTTTTCTATAGAAAAATATTTCTAACGAAAATTTTTCTATAGAAAAATATTTCTAACGAAAATTTTTCTATAGAAAAATATTTCTAACGAAAATTTTTCTATAGAAAAATATTTCTAACGAAAATTGTTCGATAGAAAAATATTTCTAACGAAAATTTTTCTATAGAAAAATATTTCTAACGAAAATTTTTCTATAGAAAAATATTTCTAACGAAAATTTTTCTATAGAAAAATATTTCTAACGAAAATTTTTCTATAGAAAAATATTTCTAACGAAAATTTTTCTATAGAAAAATATTTCAAAAATATTTTTTTTTTTTAATTTTTCTACAGAAAAATATTTTTTTTTTTAATTTTTCTACAGAAAAATATTTCTTTTGAAAATTTTTCTATAGAAAAATATTTCTTTTGAATATTTTTCTATAGAAAAATATTTCTTTTGAAAATTTTTCTATAGAAAAATATTTCTTTTGAAAATTTTTCTATAGAAAAGTATTTCTTTTGAAAGTTTTTCTATAGAAAAATATTACGTTTGAAAACTTTTCTATAGAAAAATATTTCAAAAATATTTTTTTTTTAATTTTTCTACAGAAAAATATTTTTTTTTTAATTTTTCTACAGAAAAATATTTCTTTTGAAAATTTTTCTATAGAAAAATATTTCTTTTGAAAATTTTTCTATAGAAAAATATTTCATTTGAAAACTTTTCTATAGAAAAATATTTCTTTAGCAAATTTTTCTATAGAAAAATATTTCTAGCGAAAACATGAATAAAAAATTTGTGAACAGCTGCTTTTCGGTTCCACTCTTCTATTATTATTCTATTTGTCAATACAAAAAAAAGCTATTTATTTACCTACATTTTATAATTTATTCAAATAAATAAATATTTATTTTAGAAACGGATATGAATATCAAAATCTAATTATCTTACTAAACGCATTATTAGTTCTAATACAATACTCTCAAATATTTGCATTATTTATATTTAAAATTCACAGAAAATAATCCAAGTTTAAATGTTTATATAAAAATTTATTAATATACTAGCATTTGAAAATAGTAAATTACAAAATATTTATTTAGAAGTTCTATCAAGGGACATGTTTTTTTTCATGATAATTCCTGGATTTATTTAATAGTTAATTATGATTTGTAGCAATAAAGGGATTATTGTAAATATTACTTACTTACTTGCTAATATTATTTTATAATTGTTAATATTAGCTTACAAAAATGGATTTGGACGGTCAACTAATCCACTTTTTGGCCTAGTGACCCAAATTGATTGATTGACCTTTCCATTAGATATTTTGAAAAAAATCTTAAATTCTTTGTTCAACATGCAACGTTACCCCCTGGCACGACGTTTCACTACCCCCGGCAGTAACCTACATCACTTCCAATACTACATAATACACAACCCTCTGACAACTTGCTACATAAGTATGCTTGATTATAACCTAACAACGTACAATATTCTCGCACCAAGATACATTATTAGTCGCCTGAGAACATACTACATTACTCCCAGATAACACGGTACTTTATCCCCACACCAACACTCCATATTATCTTCCATATAACATGTTACTTTAAACCCCGGCAAAATGTCACAATACCCCCAGATAATATGATGCTTTATTCCCTCGGCAGTACGATAAAATACCCCGCCGACAGCATGATACGTTACCCCGCGCCCCCCAATAATATGCTACATTAACCCCCGGCAATAGGCCACATTACCCTCCAGACAATACAGTAATTTATCCCCACGACAACACGCCACATTGTATGGGGGATACATCATTTTACTTTAAACACCGGCCAAAATACCCCCAGATTACCTCCTAGATAACCCCCAGAAACATGCTACACTACCCCGTCGACAACATTCTACATTAAAACTCGTGAAAATGGGTATAATAAAAACTCGTGAAAATGGGTATTAAAATGGTTCAGTTTGAATTTGGATGTTAACAGAGTTGGTGCTGCTTTGTTAAAGAAAAGACAACAACAAAATAGACCAGAAACAAATCAAAATCCAATTTATAGCAACAAAATATATGGTTCGAGAGAACAAAGTAATATAATCTCGAACATTGTTGCCACAACACTATTATTTTTGTAAATATTTTGAATATTTTTCAAACATAAATAAATTCTAATATTAATTAATTAATTTTAGATTTAATTTAATTAAATTTAGATTTTTTAGATATTTTCGATCCAAATATTTTTTATAGAAAAATTTTTAATAAAATGAAAAATATTTTATATTTTTTATAAAAAAAAAATATTTTATATTTTTTATAAAAAAAAAAAATTTCTATAAACATTAGACTTTATAGAAAATTTTTCGATAAAAATATTTTTCTGTAAAAATTTTCGATAATAATATTTTTTTGTCAAAAAATCTTCCATAGAAAGGTTTTTGAAAAATTTTTCTATAGAAAAATGTTTGATAAATAAATTTTCTACAGAAAAGTTTTCGCTTAAAAAATTTTCTATAGACAATTTTTTGGTAAAAAAAGTTTTCGATTTTGATAAAAAAAAAATTCTATGTAACAATTTTTGTAAAAAAATTTTTGATAAAAAAAAATTTTATAGACAAATTTTTAGTAAAAAATTTTCTATGGACAAATTTTTAATAAAAAAATTTTTATAGTAAAATTTTTGATAAACAAATTTTCTATAGAAAAATTGTTGATAAAAAATTTTTATTAGAAACATTTTTGATAAAACATTTTTATTTTGATTTTTATTCTGATAAACAATTTTTATTATTTTGATTAAAAAATTTTTTATAGACAAATTAAAAAAAAAAAATTACAGAAAAAAAATATTTTTCTTTGGAAAATTGTTCGACAAAAACTAAACTTTATAAAAAATTTTTCTGTAAAAATTAAAAAATTAAAAATTAGACTTTATAGAAAATTTTTCGATAAAAATATTTTTCTGTAAAATTTTCGATAATAATATTTTTTAATCAAAAAATCTTCCATAGAAAGGTTTTTGAAAAACTTTTCTATAGAAAAATGTTTGATAAATAAATTTTCTACAGAAAAGTTTTCGCTGAAAAAATTTTCTATAGACAATTTTTTGGTAAAAAAAGTTTTCGATTTTGATAAAAAAAAAAAATTCTATGTAACAATTTTTGTAAAAAAATTTTTGATAAAAAAAAATTTTATAGACAAATTTTTAGTAAAAAATTTTCTATGGACAAATTTTTAATAAAAAATTTCATATAGTAAAATTTTTGATAATCCAATTTTCTTTAGAAAAATTTTTGATAAAAAATTTTTATTAGAAACATTTTTGATAAAACATTTTTATTTTGATTTTTATTCTGATAAACAATTTTTGTTATTTTGATTAAAAAATTTTCTATAGACAAATTTAAAAAAAAATTATAGAAAAAAATATCTTTCTTTGGAAAATTGTTCGATAAAAACTAAACTTTATAAAAAATTTTTCTGTAAAAATTTTCGATAACAATATTTTTCTGTAAAAATTTTCGATAAAGATATTTTGATATCAAAAAATTTTCAAATCTTCTATAGAAAGATTTTTGAAAAAAAATTTTCTATAGAAAAATTTAAAAAAAAAAAAATTTTATAAAAAAATTTTTGTAAAAAAAAAATTTCTATAGAAAAATTTTTGAAAAAAAAATTTTCTATAGAAAAATGTTTGAAAAAAAAAAAAATTCTATAAAAAAATTTTTGATAACAAAATTTTCTATAGAAAATTTTTAAAAAAAAAAAATTTTGAAAAAAAAAAAATTTTCTATAGAAAAATTTGTGATAACAAAATTTCCTACAAAAAATTATTGATAAAAATATTTGAAAAAAAATGGAGTAGAAAAATTTTTCTTTTTAAAACGTTAGAACTACAAATTGAAAAAAGTTCCTATTTTAGTTAAAAGTATAGAAAAAAACGGCAACTCTGGCTATTTCTTTGTTCTGTTCTCTATGCGCCGACCATTGATTATAAGTTTATGCCCATCTTTTAGTATACCAATAGGTTTAGAATCACTTTCTGAGTCGAAAAATGTTTGAGAAATAAATTTTCTACACAAAAATTTTCGATGAAAAAATTTTCTAAAGACAATTTTTTGGTAAAAAAAGTTTTCGATTTTGATAAAAAAAAAAAAATTCTATGTAACAATTTTTGTAAAAAAAATTTTGATAAAAAAAAAATTTTATAGACAAATTTTTAGTAAAAAATTTTCTATGGACAAATTTTTAATAAAAAATTTTTTATAGTAAAATTTTTGATAAAAAAATTTTCTATAGAAAAATTGTTGATAAAAAATTTTTATTAGAAACATTTTTGATAAAATATTTTTATTTTGATTTTTATTCTGATAAACAATTTTTATTATTTTGATTAAAAAATTTTCTATAGACAAATCTAAAAAAAAAAATTATAGAAAAAAAATATTTTTCTTTGGAAAATTGTTCGACAAAAACTAAACTTTATAAAAAATTTTTCTGTAAAAATTAAAAAATTAAAAATTAGACTTTATAGAAAATTTTTCGATAAAAATATTTTTCTGTAAAAATTTTCGATAATAATATTTTTTTTATCAAAAAATCTTCCATAGAAAGGGTTTTGAAAAACTTTTCTATAGAAAAATGTTTGATAAATAAATTTTCTACAGAAAAATTTTCGATGAAAAAATTTTCTATGGACAATTTTTTGGTAAAAAAAGTTTTCGATTTTGATAAAAAAAAAATTCTATGTAACAATTTTTGTAAAAAAATTTTTGATAAAAAAAAATTTTATAGACAAATTTTTAGTAAAAAATTTTCTATGGACAAATTTTTAATAAAAAATTTCATATAGTAAAATTTTTGATAATCCAATTTTCTATAGAAAAATTTTTGATAAAAAATTTTTATTAGAAACATTTTTGATAAAACATTTTTATTTTCATTTTTATTCTGATAAACAATTTTTATTATTTTGATTAAAAAATTTTCTATAGACAAATTAAAAAAAAAAAAAAATATAGAAAAAAAAATATTTTTCTTTGGAAAATTGTTCGATAAAAACTAAACTTTATAAAAAATTTTTCTGTAAATATTTTCGATAACAATATTTTTCTGTAAAAATTTTCGATAAAGATATTATTATATCAAAAAATTTCCAAATCTTCTATAGAAAGATTTTTGAAAAAAAAATTTCTATAGAAAAATTTTTTAAAAAAAAATTTTCTATAAAAAAATTTTTGATAACAAAATTTTCTATAGAAAAATTTTTGATAAAAAAATTTTCTATAGAAAAATTTTTGATAAAAAAATTTTCTATAGAAAAATTTTAGAAAAAAAAATTTTCTATAGAAAAATTTTTGATAAAAAAAATTTCTCTATAGAAAAATTTTTGAAAATAAAATTTTCTATGGAAAAATTTTTGAAAAAAAAAATTTTCTATAGAAAAATTTTTGATAACTAAATTTTCTATAAAAAAATTATTGATAACTAAATTTTCTATAAAAAAATTATTGATAAAAATATTTGAAAAAAAAATGGAGTAGAAAATTTTTTTTTTTTAAAACGTTAGAACTACAGATTGAAAAAAAAGTTCCTATTTTAGTTAAAAGTATAAAAAAATGGCAACTCCGCCTATTTCTTTGTTCTGCTCTCTTTGCGCCGATCAGTGATTATAATTTTATGCCCATCTTTTAGTATACCAATAGGTTTAGAATCACTTTCTGAGTCGATTTAGCGATGTCAGTCCGTCCATCTGTCCGTCTGGCTGGACGGCTGCACCCCCATGTAAACAATATAATCAAAGTCGCAAGTCCAAAGATAATTTGATGAAATTTGATAGTGGGATCATGGCTATTGAAATTCTTCAAAATCGGTCCATTATTTATGGTACCACCCATAGGAAATTGATATTTAGGCCTGAAATATTAATACTTTTTTACGAAATTAAAAAAAAATATTGCTTGTGTAAACCAAAATCATTGTAATAAATTTCGTTGAAATCGGTCCACATTTGACCCTATTTCTCATATTAGTCCAAATGACGGAAGCAGCTACAAGTTTTAAAAAAATGTTTGTATCATAGCACAATTTAGCAAATATTTGTCTTTTTATAGACAAAAACTGATAAGTGACCTCAGTGGTGAAGAGTATCATATGGTCGGGCTTGACCGACTATAGCACTTTCTTACTTGTTTTTCTTAAGTTTTCGAAAGTATAAAAAGTTTTTCATAATATAAAAATTTTCTGGATCGGACTAAACGGACGAAAGTTATACGCACGCAAAGCTTTTACATACCCGAGGTGCGTAACTTTGATCTACTGTAGAGTCCAGTGTGCTACCGACAGATAGGTCCTTAAACATTGCCCTAAAATCCTAATACCTTTTCCACTGATGTTCCAAATTTCATCAAAATTCGTCTAGTAGTTTAGAAATTGCTGGGGTAATTCCAAAAAAGCAACTCATATGCCCCACTGTGCACTGTGTATTCGAATAAAATTTGCTTTTAAATCAATTTATTATTATTATCACCTAAACTACAAATTGGCTTTATATATATATATATATATATTTCTAAGCACTTATTTATCACTTATCTATGTATGTATCTCAATTAAGCCTTAATTCATTAGCAAACCGCACATTAAAAGCCAAAACCTCATATCTATTATACAAAATGTGAAAAGTGACACAATTGAATTAGGCGACATTTTGTGGTTGCGGGGAATTGGACAAAAAAAGAAAAATGTAAGAATTTATTAGTATCGAAATGAGTTAAGATACATGTAATTATTTGAGGTCGGTACTTATATTTTACTTAATAACTTTATAAAATTATCTCTATAAAGCTACGGTCACATTGATTAAACATTTAATCGAAATTATCAAATATGGGGTGTTTTTTATTGAGGTATAGAACTTTAAGTTGGCATCACTTTTTTAACTGGCGGCCATTTTGTCAGCTGTCAAGTGATTAATATTTAGTTTGGTTTGCCATTTCATCATGAACAGGTTGACAAAAGAACAACGCTTGCAAATCGTGCAAATTTATTTCGAAAATAATGGTTCAGTTCGCGAAGTTTACCGCAAGCTCCGTCCATTTTATGGTCGACATAATCGTCCATCAGAGCAATTAATTCGGTTAACCATGGATCGTTTTCGCACAACGTTTACTCTATGTGATAATACGCATCCGCAGCGACGTCGAACAGTGCGCACCGAAGAAACAATTGCCGCTGTAGAGCAAAGTGTTGAAAAGGACTCGAATGAATCAATTCGCCACCGTGCACAGCAATTGGAGCTTTGTCCATCAACTTTATGGAAGATTTTGCGCAAAGATCTTGGCTTGCGACTTTACAAGATCCAGCTTGTGCAAGAATTAAAGCCGCGAGACCATGCAATGCGTCGTGATTTTGGTGTATGGGCCGAAAATGAGATTGATCTCGATGCTGATTTTCATCGCAAAATTTTGTTCAGTGATGAGGCTCATTTTTGGTTAAATGGCTATGTCAACAAGCAAAATTGCCGCATTTGGAGTAAAGAGAATCCACATGAGACCTATGAGACGCCATTACATCCACAAAAACTGACTTTTTGGTGTGCTCTATGGGCTGGTGGAGTCATTGGGCCATACTTCTTCCGAAATAATGCTGGAGAGTCAGTTACCATAAATGGAGACCGGTATAGAGCCATGATAACCGACTATTTTGTTCCCCAATTGGATGGCATGAATGTGGATGAGTTGTGGTTCCAACAAGACGACGCTACATGCCACACAGCTCACGTCACAATTGATTTATTGAAGGAAACATTCGATGAGCGCATAATTTCGCAGAATGAACCTGTCAATTGGCCACCAAGATCGTGCGATTTGACACCACTGGATTATTTTCTTTGGGGATATGTGAAGTCGCTCGTCTACGCCAACAAACCAGAAACGTTAGGGGACTTGGAAGCCAACATTCATGGCGTTATTGCCAACATACGGCCCCATATGCTCGAAAAAGTAGTTGAAAATTGGACCTGTAGAATTGGCTTTATTCGAGCCAGCCGCGGCGGCCACATGCCCGAAACCATATTTAAACATTAATGGCATAAAATTATCCTTCCAATAAAGCAAAATTGATGGACATTAAAACGATTTTCTTATGTTTTATTTCAATTCGAAGTTCTATACCTCTAAAAAAACACCCATTATTTGATCCTCGTAGTCTGACCACAAAATATTTTTGAGGTTCAAACAAGAAACATGTTGATTTGAACAAAACAAAATCATTTGCCAGCAAATAAAAATTTTTTATTTTATTAAATTTTGATCAAATAATTATTTAATCTTACAAAATTTTTGTAACCTCAAACAGGGGCAAATAACAGCTGAGCATTTCTATTGTTTACTATTCAAACAGAAACAACAACATCAAATTTGAGAAACAACAACATCAATTTTGAGAAACAACAACATCAAATTTGAGAAACAAAAACTCAAATATGAGAAACAAATTGCTAGATACACAATTTTGTTTTGAAAAAATTTGATCAAATATTTTTTGGGAAAATATTTAATCTTCAGTGTGACCATAAATAAAACCTGTTTTTTTTGTTTATACTTTGAACGTATTTTTTCTGTATTTTATCAAATAAAAATCGTCAAATAAATGTGCAAGTGTGACCACAAATTTTTTATTATATTGTTTTGACAATATTTTACTCAGAATATTTGATTTAAATGTTTAATGAGTCTGACCGTACCTTAAGAAATAAAATCACACTCAACCAGACATGTTGTACGCCATTCGTACAACATGTGTGGTAGTATAACAGACATGTTGTACGAATGAATGAAAATACTTCAGCAAGAAAAGTGTTCGAAAATGATCCCGAGGGAACTAGTAAGAGAGGACGACCGAAACTTCAACGGAAGGACCAATTAGAAGAAATTCGAGAATATGAGCACAAGATCGAAAAGCATAGAATTCTAAAGTATGGTCGGCCTTTGGCCCAAACATGTTGTAAAATTAAATGGTAAGAATGTAAGTATATGTCGTCAATATATTTCCTCTATATGTTCATTTCTTTGTAAATTCTTGAAATCAATTTCTCTTATTCAAAATCCCTAAGAAAGGGCTATGATGTAGGGTTTGCAGTTCGGTTTTAACCGAAACCGAAACCTCGGTTTTTTATGCCTCAAAACCGAAACCGAAAACCGTAGCTATTTATTTTTCAAAATTTTTGGTTGGTATTATTCAGAAACAACATTAGCTTATCATACATTTGCACGTAATTTGTCTATTTAATGAAGCAGAAGAATAAAACAATCAAAAGGTGTTTACAATGAACGAATGGATAGGTGTAAGGGGAAGACGGTATGTGAACGTAAATATTCACGATTCTCATGGTAAATTTTATAACCTGGGCCTGGGTATTTTAGGAACGTGTAATTTCAAGCAAACGCAAGGAACCATTAGACAAAGGCTAATGCAGTTTGATATTTTACTTAATACAAACATCGTAGCATGTACGATAGATGGAGCAGCAGCCAATATCAAATTTATATCTGAAAATTCATTTTGAAGACGGCGACGATGAAATTTTGACTCATTTAAAACCGATTGCCTATATACATATGAACCTAGAGGCTTTAAAAAAAACTGTTCGGTATTTAAAAAATTCGTCAGTTCATTATAATATTTTACAAACAAGCGTTAAAAAGCATCATAATCGTGAATTAAGTTTACTCTTAGATTTCTGCTTCTAAAACAAAGTATTCATGAAAGTTTACAAATGCTGTCGACCTTAGATTTGCTTCATTCTTTCGACTTTGAAATTTTAAATTCTTGAAAATATTTGCTATTTGTAAAAATTACTATTGAAGCAATTTTTCGCTCGGATGCAAAAATTATTCACGCTAAAGGGGCTCTGCAGTTTCTCCAAAAGAAACAAGACTTATTTAAGAAATCCCTCATATTTAAAAAACCTGAATTATTTTCCTGAAAAAATAAATTATAATATGTTTTAATGAAGTTATCTAAATTTTCCTATAAATTTAAACTGAAATAGTTTTATTTAAAAAACCGAAAACCGAACCGAAACCGGCCGGTTTTGGGTATTTTAAAACCGAAACCGCGGTTTCTCATTTTCACGGTTTTTTTTCAAACCCTACTATGATGTGCTCCCTAAAAACTGTGTATATAGCTTTTCTGATAGTTTAAGGTATTGTGAAAAATTTTATAAACTAATACAAAAAAAAAAATATTAGTCGATAAATAAAAATAACTGCAAGCGAAAAGAAAAAAAGTTTGCTAAAATTTCAACAAATTTTTAAGGTCGTTAACACTTTTTATTATTCTTTCGATTTTTCAGAATTTCATGATCACGCAGAAAAAATAGTTTTATATCGGGTGGTTAAATTTCAAGGGCCGATGTTGATTTTGATTAAAACACAAACTATTTAGGAAATTATTGTAATTTTATTTTATTACATTGGTATTACTCAATTATGTATGGAACAAAATATTGGCCAAATGAGCGCCGCGACCACGGCGCACTATGGTATTTCTGCTGCAAAAAAGGCATTTTTTGACTATCACTTTTCAAAAATCTAATAATGCCATTTGATAGAGAAGAATCTGGCAATGAAAAATCTATATTGTTTTCCTAAGATATATATACATATATATAGAAAAAATCGGTTGAAGTCAGCTAAATGTTGTGAAACAAAAATTTATGGTAAAATTATTGAAATTTAAAGGCTTATGTATCGAAGATATTTCAAGTGGCAAAATGTAGGTGTGAGTTTTATTGAAGTCTGAGATCTTGTGTTTGTTTTAAAGAAAAAAAAAGTTTACTGCATACATAGTTTGGGATTGTCCTATAAAATTTAGCATTGGAAGTTTTCGTTGGAGAAAAAGTCAGTTGGCTCAATTTACCTCCGTGCTCTTAGTATAATGAAATGAAAGACAAAAGGCTTTTCTTTCGAATTAGCTAAAAAAATTTAGCAACTTTTGTCAAACTTTTGAAAAAATCAAAATTTAGTAAAAAAAGTCAGGAATATTGCTTATAATAAAAAACCATTGCATACCTTCAGGCTTAAGTTTTTAATCAAATTGCAGTTATTAATCCTAACATTAGCTCTTTTATAACAACAATTTATTAATAATTTAATGACAGCTATTTGGAAAAAGTGCATAAGAAATTAAAATAAAACAAAACCATATGTTTTAATAAGAAAATTAATGTAAAAACAAATAAAATTAAAAAAAAATAAAATTGTTCACATAAATAAATCTTGTTATAAAATTTAAAATATAATTATTAAAATGAGTTTTTTTTCTGTAGTGAATTGTGTCATGAACTTGTTAACTGTGGTAATAATGTCGATTTGTTAACAAATTTTATAAAAGAAAAAAATTCGAAGCTTACTACTGATAAAGTTGAAATAGTGAAAAAGGCAGTTCAAAAGCGTTTTTTTTGTCATTTTTTAAATAGTTGGGTGGAAGCTCATAGAATTAAATCTTATTTTTTTAAGAAAAATTCGACTTGGTTAGAAAGTAAATATATATTGAATAAATTTTTTTTTAAATAATTCGATTTGGATATTGTAAATTATTTTAGAACTCTTTTTTAGATCAGAAAATAAAAGTGCGCCGAATTTTATCAAATTGTGGGTTATACATTGAAATGTGAAAAAATGGGAGTCCAAGGGAGGTACCTCAAGGAGTCGTCTGATTTCAACCAAAATAAGTGGAGCTCTTTTCTTGGTCAAATAATAGAGTTATGCCGATTTTCATGAAATTCTGTTGAAAATTGCGGGTTATACATAGAGAAGAAAAATAAGTAAAAAAATGGGGGTCCAAGGGAGGTACCTCAAGGAGTCGTCGGATTTCAAAGTTTTTTTTGAATTTTTCTTATCTATATAAAACTAAATAAGTGTGCCAAATTTCATCGTTGTAGGATAACTCCTTCTATTTTTTGCAGTTAGATGTATGAAGAAATCTCACTGTGCGGCGGCACACCTCCATCCGATGGTCCAAATTTTGGATGACCCTGAGGCATAATGGAGGTTCTATGTCGCTAATGTGCCGAATTATCTCATCCTTTAGCTCTGGAATTGTTGCTGGTTTATCGACGCACACCTTTTCTTTCAAATAGCCCCAAAGAAAAAAGTCAAATCACATGATCTTGGCGGCCAATTGACATCGCCATTACGTGAGATAACACGGCCATTGAATTTGTTGCGCAAAAGAGCCATTGTTTCGTTAGCTGTGTGGCAAAGGGCACCGTCCTGCTGAAACCACATATCGTCCACATCCATATCTTCCAATTCGGGCCATAAAAAGTTCGTTATCATCTCACGATAGCGAACACCATTTACAGTAACTGCCTGACCGGCCTCATTTTGAAAAAAATACGGCCGGATGATGCCGCCAGCCCATAAACCGCACCAAACAGTCACTCTTTGTGGGTGCATTGGTTTTTCGACAATCACTCTTGGATTCTCATTCGCCCTAATGCGGCAATTCTGTTTATTGACGAATCCACTGAGGCGAAAATGTGCCTCACCACTGAAGATGATTTTCTTCGAAAATTGATCATCCACTGTTGCCATTTCTTGCCACCATTTTGCCCATTCACGACGTTTGGAATGGTCAAGAGGCTTTAGTTCTTGAGCCAATTGCACCTTGTAGGCGTGTAAATGCAAGTCTTTATGCATAATGTTCATCAACGACGAGCGTGAGAGGTGCAATTGTTGGGCATGATAACGAGTTGAGGTGGACGGCTCTTCAGCCACACTATCGCGAACAGCAGCAATATTTTATGAAGTACGAGCTGAACAAGTATGCACTGGTGTTCTCACATCTTCTACAGACCCGGTTTGCTCGAATTTTTCTACGATTTTTGCGATTGTACGCACATTTGGATGATCAAATTGACCAAAAAAATCACGAAGTGCACGATATGCATTTTGATTTGAACGCCCATTTTCATAATAAGTCTGGATAACTTTAACACGTTGTTGGATTATGTATCTCTCCATGGTTCAAATTGAGTAAGTCTGCAATAGAGAAATGTCAAATAAAATTTGGAAAAAAACTTGGCGTTTAGGTGTGGTTCACATTCAACATCGGCCCTTACAATTTAACCACCCTTTAGTTCAAACAAAAACAAATTAAAACAAAAATGAGCTATGAAATAAACAAAAGAAGCGTATAGTCGTTTCAAAACAAAGATGAATATAGTAAAATATATAAAATCGATGTGAAAAAAAAATGTAAATAAATTTAAAACTCAATACATTACATCACACTTTTTTTAATTACATTATTTCGTCTTAACGATTAACTTATCTTTTAATTTCCATTAAAATGTTATTTTCAAAAACTTTTTCTAACCAAAATAACCAACACATACATAGTTGAGTCACCATAGAACAACCAATATGCACTTTCTATTAACATACTTCCGCCGTACTAACAAGGCACTAAAAAGTTATATGGAATATTTTTGGTTGTAACAGCAAAAAATGTAGCGAAAAATCTTTTCAATGAAAAAACATATGGGCAAAAATCAAACAGTTTTTATTCCTTTGAAACCGACTTTCAACTCGAATAATTTTTGTACCCTTAAGAGTTCGGAAAATCTAATTAAAGATCTTGAACTCGCAAGAACTTCTGTATACTGAACACGATATCTTAGTTGCGCAAATTTGCGCTTCTAAGCGTAATTGGGATGCAAATTAAAAAAAAAAAAAAACGTTAAAAAATCGATTGAAGCATTCAAGTTATTCTTCATATTTCGTCTTCTCCTGCATTTGTTTTAATATTTGAACTCAAGTCGTTGTTCTACGGAATAGACACCACACTTAGGGGTTAAATTCACTTCTCTCTAAATTTTAATTTTGTCACTTTTAATACTACTTAATGGCCGCCAAAATTTGAAGCTCGTTTTTGCCACTTTTTAATTTTTTCCTCAAATTTTTTGGCCGCCTCAAAGAAATTTAAAAAAATAAACAAAAGATTTGTAGATCTCTCAATTTCGCATTGTTTGATATATATCTCATTAATGTGCTCTATATAGGTAATGGGTGTTTTTTTTTAGAGGTATAGAACTTCGAATTGAAATAAAACACAAGAAAATCATTTTAATGTCCATCAATTTGGCTTTATTGGAAGGATAATTTTATGCCATTAATGTTTAAATATGATTTCGGGCATGTGGCCGCCGCGGCTGGCTCGAATAAAGCCAATTCTACAGGTCCAATTTTCAACTACTTTTTCGAGCATATGGGGCCGTATGTTGGCAATAACGCCACGAATGTTGGCTTCCAAGTCCCCTAACGTTTCTGGTTTGTTGGCGTAGACGAGCGACTTCACATATCCCCAAAGAAAATAATCCAGTGGTGTCAAATCGCACGATCTTGGTGGCCAATTGACAGGTCCATTCCACGAAATTATGCGCTCATCGAATGTTTCCATCAATAAATCAATTGTGACGTGCGCTGTGTGGCATGTAGCGCCGTCTTGTTGGAACCACAACTCATCCACATTCATGCCATCCAATTGGGGAACAAAATAGTCGGTTATCATGGCTCTATACCGGTCTCCATTTATGGTAACTGACTCTCCAGCATTATTTCGGAAGAAGTATGGCCCAATGACTCCACCAGCCCATAGAGCACACCAAACAGTCAGTTTTTGTGGATGTAATGGCGTCTCAAGGGTCTCATGTGGATTCTCTTCACTCCAAATGCGGCAATTTTGCTTGTTGACGTAGCCATTCAACCAAAAATGAGCCTCATCACTGAACAAAATTTTGCGATGAAAATCCGCATCGAGATCAATCTCATTTTCGGCCCATACACCAAAATCACGACGCATTGCATGGTCTTGCGGCTTTAATTCTTGCACAAGCTGGATCTTGTAAGGTCGCAAGCCAAGATCTTTGCGCAAAATCTTCCATAAAGTTGATGGACAAAGCTCCAATTGCTGTGCACGGTGGCGAATCGATTCATTCGGGTCCTCTTCAACACTTTGCTCTACAGCGGCAATTGTTTCTTCGGTGCGCACTGTTCGACATCGCTGCGGATGCGTATTATCACATAGAGTAAACGTAGTGCGAAAACGATCCATGGTTAACCGAATTAATTGCTCTGATGGACGATTATGTCGACCATAAAATGGACGGAGCTTGCGGTAAACTTCGCGAACTGAACCATTATTTTCGAAATAAATTTTTTGCAAGCGTTGTTCTCTTGTCAACCAGTTCATGATGAAATGGCAAACCAAACTAAATATTAATCACTTGACAGCTGACAAAATGGCCGCCAGTTAAAAAAGTGATGCCAACTTAAAGTTCTATACCTCAATAAAAAACACCCGATATAATATACGACAGGTATAAATGAGGAGTTTTTGAGCGTAAATTTTTCAAAATATCGGTTTTTCGTGGAGCACACTGGCAAATATGAATAAAAAATTCCAAACTACCGCGTAAACCGAGTTTATCACCTAAAAACAAAAGCGCACCAAAAAATCATTGTTTGCCAAAATTTTAGATTTTGAAAATCGTGCAAAAAAGTACATATTGGTTTAAATGGTTTTGGAATGCAAACTGAGACAAAATCACATAAGGCATGAAAGCGATGTCATTTATAACCAATTTGCATCAAAAGTTTTGCAAAAATCTCTTTATTAACTGAGAACGCGAAAGTTTTATCTAAAAACATTTCAATGAAGCACATAGCGAATTTAGCTCAATATTGATCAGGAATGATCTTAAAACTATTCTTTAATAAAGTTTTACCTTAGATTTGAAGCGCATCAAAATTGTAATGTGTTGGTCACATTCGTCCACTGTTGGTCATATTTATCCAATCACTTAATAATATAAAATTGCATTTATAGCACATTTGTCACTCTGCACAATAAAATAAACAATAACTTAAGTTGACCTATATATTGTAAAGTAAGGGATTGGATTACATTAAATTTGCAATTGCTGACAATTCCAAATGTGACCAACACATTACAAAATATTATAAGGATTAACTATTTTATGGACCAAATAAGAATTTTATATCTTAGAAAGATATGCACCTATTAAAACTTGTATTTAAATAAAAAATTATTTTAGATTAAATTTGTCCATAAGTGAAGGCAGCAGAATTTCACTAAGACTCACATTTTGTCAAATTTCGCGAGAATCGCGATTAAAAAAATCAAAAAATATTTTTAAACAATATTTTTTTTAAAAAGGTTTATCAAAATTTGGGACATCAAACATTTAATTAAAAAGTTTTACTGTAGTGTATTGCACTAAGAATCCCAATTTATTACAATTATTTATTATTGTAATAAATAGTTTTTTGATAAAACCAAAAAATGTTGGTGGGGAAACCTTTCCTCGACGCGTTTCGATGGTTGGTTAGACCATCTCATCAGGAGGATTATCCCTAATTCTAGACAGAGCGAAAACCTCACATTATGTATAATTTGAGGGACTGAATAAATACGAATTATTATTATTGTGTCCAACAAATATCAACATAAAGCGCAGATTATCATCCGAACAGAAACACACAAACATTTTTCAGTTTTATCATTTCTTTATTTCCCACACTTTTGTTGTTGCTTTGTTGGCGACTAAGACAAAAGTGCTATAAAGGGGGTTCAAAGAAAGATTTAAATAAACAAAAGTTTATTTTAAAGCTTGGCACATGTGCAGCCGTATATTTATTAAAAAGGTTTATCAAAATTTTTTTTCACTTGCATAATGAATGAAACGACAGAACACCTGAAAATATATAAGTTCTGACAAAATCCACATAAAACTAATAAAAATAAAATAATTTTTAATTTTTTTTTTTTAGAAATTTTTGTTTTAAGCGTCATAACTTCTGCGCGCATCACGTCAAATCATTGACGCGAATGGATTTTACATTCCCTAAGGTCCCTTAATAGAACCCCAAAAAAATTTAGTGTGCGATCAAAAAATTTTTTGAATTTTTTTATTTCTGAAAATTAAAACTATTTGATTTTTGTCCATATATTGAAACCCAAAATACTATCTCAACATAATCAAAGAAAATTTTATAATTCCCAAAAAAGTAACTTTAAACTAAAACCATTAACAGCAAAAATGGTTTAATACTTACAGCAAAAATACCAAACAAAGCCAAAGATTCATGCACACAGATTCTGTTTGTTGAAATATAATCGGATAATGCAATGGAAAACAATGTAATAAAGGAAAATCCGAATAAAAAAATACCTTAGTATTAGTATTAGGTGTAATGTCTTTAAAAGTTGGGATTGATCGACTATTAGTTGTTTGATACTTATTTTATTTTAACTTTCAAATAAATTTCTGTTTTGATAAACGAGTTAAAAAATTATAAAAGAAAATAAAAGCGTGAAATTTTTACAAATAGCAAAAATTAAGATGTAGAATTAAAAGGAATCCCGCAGAATGTTTAATTAATTTCTTTTCAGAAACAAATTTATATTCATGGTGTTTCTAGCGCTACAAGGAATTGATTTATTAATAGCAGATACAAAATTTATCGTCCTTTGATATTTCAAAACCTGATGTTAAGATTATTTTGTATCCAAAAAGAAGTGTATTTGCATTTGATCTCAAATCTGTTACATTTATTTATTAATGTAATAGACCAATTTATTGATAAAAAGCCAAAAAATGTTTGCGGAGAAACCAAATTCCTCGACGCTTTTACTTTTGGTTTATGAACATAATTCTTAATAGTTATGTTTGTAAATTTAGTAATAATGCGAGGTTTTCGATCTGTCTAAATTGGGGATAATCCTCCTGAAGAGATGGCTTAACCAACCATAGAAACTCGTCGAGGAATTTGGTTTCTCCGCAAACATTTTTTGGCTTTTTATCAATAAATTGGCCTGTTACATTAATAAATAAATGTAACAGATTTGGGATCAAATGCAAATACACTTCTTTTTGAATAATATTTACATCCCGACTATTTTGTTATTTTTTTGATTATTTTGTATATTTAAAATTCTTATCAATCATACGCATTGCCTCCATAAGGTATGCTGCACTTTTGTATTTACTTTTTGTTAAGCGTGTACAATAGAGTGGTTCGAAAAAAAAGTTGAGTCAGTCACCCCCTAAACTTTAAGATCCGACAGTAAATGGTGAAGATATAACGAAAAATGTATTTTGGCGATCCCTATGTGCGGCAAAATAAGAAATTCCTTGTTTGTAATAGATCGGTTTGAAAAATCGAAAAACTTCCTAAGTAAAAGTTTAACGATTTTTTACGAGCTTTAATTTTCTGATATTAGGGTGGTACATTAGGGTGGTAGGAACAGGGGTCTGATAGATAAATACTATTGAGGTATAGAACTTTAAGTTGGCATCACTTTTTTAACTGGCGGCCATTTTGTCAGCTGTCAAGTGATTAATATTTAGTTTGGTTTGCCATTTCATCATGAACAGGTTGACAAAAGAACAACGCTTGCAAATCGTGCAAATTTATTTCGAAAATAATGGTTCAGTTCGCGAAGTTTACCGCAAGCTCCGTCCATTTTATGGTCGACATAATCGTCCATCAGAGCAATTAATTCGGTTAAACATGGATCGTTTTCGCACTACGTTTACTCTATGTGATAATACGCATCCGCAGCGACGTCGAACAGTGCGCACCGAAGAAACAATTGCCGCTGTAGAGCAAAGTGTTGAAGAGGACCCGAATGAATCGATTCGCCACCGTGCACAGCAATTGGAGCTTTGTCCATCAACTTTATGAAAGATTTTGCGCAAAGATCTTGGCTTGCGACCTTACAAGATCCAGCTTGTGCAAGAATTAAAGCCGCGAGACCATGCAATGCGTCGTGATTTTGGTGTATGGACCGAAAATAAGATTGATCTCGATGCTGATTTTCATCGCAAAATTTTGTTCAGTGATGAGGCTCATTTTTGGTTAAATGGCTACGTCAACAAGCAAAATTGCCGCATTTGGAGTGAAAAGAATCCACATGAGACCCTTGAGACGCCATTACATCCAGAAAAACTGACTCTTTGGGGAGCTCTATGGGCTGGTGGAGTCATTGGGCCATACTTCTTCCGAAATAATGCTGG
This sequence comes from Stomorhina lunata, assembly GCA_933228675.1. Classification (NCBI taxonomy): domain Eukaryota; kingdom Metazoa; phylum Arthropoda; class Insecta; order Diptera; family Rhiniidae; genus Stomorhina; species Stomorhina lunata. The sequence goes on along the minus strand of OW121744.1, from coordinate 89,086,738 downwards.
AGAGTCAGTTACCATAAATGGAGACCGGTATAGAGCCATGATAACCGACTATTTTGTTCCCCAATTGGATGGTATGAATGTGGATGAGTTGTGGTTCCAACAAGACGGCGCTACATGCCACACAGCGCACGTCACAATTGATTTATTGAAGGAAACATTCGATGAGCGCATAATTTCGTGGAATGGACCTGTCAATTGGCCACCAAGATCGTGCGATTTGACACCACTGGATTATTTTCTTTGGGGATATGTGAAGTCGCTCGCCTATGCCAACAAACCAGAAACGTTAGGGGACTTGGAAGCCAACATTCGTGGCGTTATTGCCAACATACGGCCCCATAGGCTCGAAAAAGTAGTTGAAAATTGGACCTGTAGAATTGGCTTTATTCAAGCCAGCCGCGGCGGCCACATGCCCGAAATCATATTTAAACATTAATGGCATAAAATTATCCTTCCAATAAAGCCAAATTGATGGACATTTAAACGATTTTCTTGTGTTTTATTTCAATTCGAAGTTCTATACCTCTAAAAAAACACCATTAGAACCGGATACCTGAGAATAATGACTATTAAAGAAAAATGTTGGCATCCTCGAGACAAAAACATCGATATATCACACTTCGAGATCCGACTTTAAATGCCGAAGATATAAGATATTTTGGCGAGCCCAATGTGCGACGAAAAAAATTTTAAAAAAAATTTTCGAAACTGCCTCATAGCAATGCTTTATATTCGATGGTGTACGGCGAACTTTATTTTTTCGAGACGCCCTAATGTACAAGTGAACCGTTTAAATTTAACCGTTTAATTTTAATTTTTGGTATTATAGCAACAACTTTACAATATATTGTCACAGATTTAAATAAAATCAGAATTTAATACAAATAAAGTTTCTCAGCCACAATTATTTACGCAATAATTCAAGAAAAAATCTAGAAATTGAAACCAGCCTCACCTTAAACCACAGAAAACCTTTTCATGATGTAACAACTACAAAGATTTTCATTATCCAAGGCTCTTTTATCTATGCGCATTATATTGAGTGCAATGTTAGTTGTATGTATTTGCTTGCTATTAAAATTCCTATGGTCTAAAAATTGCAGTTAGAACATTACAAAAATTAAAAACCTTTAGTAAAATTATAGCAAATTGTTATAAATTATTTGGAAGCTATAATTTGAACATGAATTAAATTTTTCAGAGTTTTTGCCCAAATTTTAAAACTCACCAGTTAATAAACTTGAACTTGAACTTGTATGTATTTATATATATATAGAATGGCTATCTCGAAAACGGCTCTAACGATTTTGATAAAATTTGGACAGTGGGTATCTTTTTTGATGTATAGGTCGAAGAAGAAGGAACTTTTGCCTCTAAGAGGATAAAAACGGGTAAAAAGAAACAAAATTAAAATTACGTTTTAAACAACTATGAAAATAAGTGGACAGGTGTTTGGTACTTTTTTGAAACTATGTTCGATAGGGGGTAAAAAAGGCTGAAAATAGTTTTTTTGGTACCTTTTTAACCCACTCTTATATTTTAAACTAAAGAATATAGAAAGAAACTTTGTACTGCAATCAATAGATGTAAAAGAAACATGAAATACGTATTTGGTACTTTTTTTGATTTTGGAGCCGAAATGGGTAAAAAGGGGATAAAATGATAACATAACATCTCCAAAGTAATATGATAGGAATAATGTATAATACATTATGTTAATAATAATGTATAATACATTATGTTAACTGCGTTTTAATAAAATGTACCGAATTCAATTTGCACCAAAAAAGTACCAAATATGCATATGGAACTTTTAGAAATTAGGGAATAAAAAGGGGGAAAAATTAGTATTATTTTAAACAAATGAATGTTTGTCTGTATGTATGTTCTTTATAGAATAGTAAACTGTGAATTTGATCATGTTATGCTCTTTAGCGAAGATGTTGCGGATAAGCCGGCGAAGGTTTTTAAGTTGATGAGACTAATTTCCAACAGATGGCGCCACTGAAAATTACTAAAAATTAATAAAATCGTAAACTGTACATTTGATCATGCTATGATCTTTAGCAAAGTTGTAGCGCATGAGCCGCCGAAGGCTTTTTAGTTGGTATGAATAATTTCCGACAGATGGCGCTACAGAAACTTACTCAAAGTCAATTTAATCGTAATCTGTACATTTAATCATGCTACAATCTTTAGCAAAGTTGTTGCACATGAGCCGACGAAGGTTTCTTAGCTAATATGAAGAAATTTCGACAGGTGGCGCCACTGAAATTTACTCAAAGTCAATTTAATCGTAAGCTGTGCATTTAATCATGTTATAATCTTCAGCAAAGTTGTTACGGATAAGCCGAAGAAGGTTTATGAATTGGAATGAGCAAAGTCCGACAGGTGGCGCCACAGAAAATTACTCAAAGTGAATTAAATCGTAAACTGTGCATTTGATCAGACTATAAGTGAATTTAATCATAAACTGTGCATTTGATCATGTTATGATCATAAGCAAAGTAGTTACGCATAAGCAGATGAAGGTTTCTTAATTGGTATGAACGACTTCAGGCTGCGCCACTGAAAACTACTCAAAATGAATTAAATCGTAAGCTGTGCATTTGATCAGACTATAATCTTTAGCAAAGTTGTTGCGCATGAGTCGACGGAGGTTTCTGTTGGTATGACAAATTTTCAAAATTATTTAAAATGAGTTAAACTGTAACTGTATAAAATAAAATATATAAAAATTTGCCTCAAAATGCTTATCATAAAGCCCCGAGCAAGGCTCGGTCAACCAGGTACTAAGTACTTAAGCTACTAATGGGAAATTTGTTTTATATAAAGAAAAATTAGAATGTTTAAAAAAGGTATTCATTCATTCAAATTTTTTTTTTAATATTAATTTATTTACAGAATTTTGGTTAAAAGTGAATACAATATCTATAGAAAAAGTAAAAGGTTTAATTTTTGGATAAAAGTGAATACGAAATTTGTAGAAAAAGTAAAAAACTGAAACTTTTAGAAACCTAGAAAGGAAATTTGTTTGAAACGGAGGTCCAATCGCAGCATTCGGTGTTGATCGAAAACTCAGACTTTAAAGCAAATATCATGTAGCATACCTCAGGGATCTTTCATAATATGATATGTATTTTGCAAAATGTTTAGTAATATTTGATATCTGAGCATATCCATTTAATTGTCAAAATATATAGTTTAAATGAAATTCTTTTAATATCAGGGAACTTTTGAAAAACAAGTTGCAATCATATATATTAGTACCTGGTAGACCGAGCCTTGCTCGGAGCTTTATGATAAGCATTTTGAGGAAAATTTTAAAGTTTTTATATATTTAATATTATAAAGTGCTAAAATAAATTTAGAGGAAAGACATTGTAGAAATATTCAGTTAATTTTGAATTATTTGATTTATTTTGTCCGACCAACACATAGTTTGCATAGTTTACAGTTTAACTCATTTTGAATAATTTTGGAAATTATTCATATCAACAGAAACCTCTGTCGACTCATGCGCAACAACTTTGCTAAAGATTATAGTGTGATCAAATGCACAGTTTACGATTTAATTCATTTTGAGTAGTTTTCTGTGGCGCCACCTGTCGGACTTTGCTTATTCCAATTCATAAACCTTCTTCGGCTTATCCGTAACAACTTTTCTGAAGATTATAGCATGATTAAATGTACAGCATACGATTAAATTGACTTTGAGTAAATTTCAGTAGCGCCACTTGTCGAAATTTCTTCATACCAACTAAGAAACCTTCGTCGGCTCATGTGCAACAACTTTGCTAAAGATTGTAGCATGATTAAATGTACAGATTACGATTAAATTGACTTTGAGTAAGTTTCTGTAGCGCCACCTGTCGGAAATTATTCATACCAACTAAAAAGCCTTCGTCGGCTCATGCGCTACAACTTTGCTAAAGATCATAGCATGATCAAATGTACAGTTTACGATTTAATTAATTTTTAGTAATTTTCAGTGGCGCCATCTGTCGGAAATTAGTCTTATCAACTTTAAAACCTTCGCCGGCTTATCCGCAACATCTTCGCTAAAGAGCATAACACAATCAAATTCACAGTTTACTATTCTATAAAGAACATACATACAGACAAACATTCATTTGTTTAAAATAATACTAATTTTTCCCCCTTTTTATTCCCTAATTTCTAAAAGTTCCATATGTATATTTGGTACTTTTTTGGTGCCAATTGAATTCGGTACATTTTTTTAAAACGCATTTAACATAATGTATAATGTTCCTATTCATATTACTTTGGAGATGTTAAGTTATCATTTTATCCCTTTTTTACCCATTTTGGCTCCAAAATGAAAAAAGTACCAAATACGTATTTCATGTTTTTTTTACATCTATTGATTGCAGTACCAAGTTTCTTTCTATATTCTTTAGTTTAAAATATAAGAGTGGATTAAAAGGTGCCAAAAAAAACTATTTTCACCCTTTTTTACCCTCTATCGGACATAGTTTCAAAAAAGTACCAAACACCTGTCCGCTTATTTTCAAAGCTGTTTAAAACGTAATTTTAATTTTGTTTCTATACCTATTACTTTAGGAGACATAGCGTTTTCGATTTTTTCCCCTTTTTACCCGTTTTTACCCTCTTAGAGGTAAAAGTTCCAAAAGTCCCTACTTCTTCGACCTATACATCAAAAAAGATACCCACTGTCCAAATTTTATCAAAATCGTTAGAGCCGTTTTCGAGATAGCCATTCTATATATATATATATATATACAATTATTGCTCGTTTAAGAATATAAGATAAGATAATATCATTTAGATTATCCTAAAAATATGCTACACAAATATTTTACATGTTCAATTTCGATCGATATCGAATATGATGATTTGTAAGACCGTCTTGTAATTATCTTCTATTTATAAGTACAATTCTTTTGGAATTTTCTACTCCTGTACTACAATTACAATCCAAATTTTGACTTCTACTATTTCTTTTCGACTTTTTCTTCTGCTAAAATTTGCTTATTGGGTAGTACATTTTAAATCATGTCATTGTATTATAAATTACGAGAAAATTTTATATAATACATTGAAATGCAATTTGCAGTTGCATGACAAAGGATATACGCTTTTACATAAAGGAAATATAAAATAATAAATTTCAAATTATGAAAAATTTATTAGAATGAGCATGAAAATTTAGTGCGGCGAAAAATTGAGAATTTTTGGTAAAAATGTGGTAATGAGTTTTGTGAATTTTAAATGTTGAAGGAAGTATATAATTTATTGATTTGATTTTGTAATGAGTTAAATTGAAAGGGCAACCAAAATCGATTCAATTATAAATTTTTACATTGTCCTGAAAAAATTCGACAAAATTAAAGGAAATCGAAAAGTAATACTAACAAAACAAAAGTAATAATATTGTAATACTAAATAAACTAAATTCATATATATTTTAACTTTAAGCCTTAAATAATTGCTATGTTACAAAGTGTTAAAAAAATTGTTTTTTACAGTTTCTAAAACATTTTTTCACACAAAAGAATTAGCAATAAAAACTAATGTTAACAAAATAGCCCAAAGTAACAATCAAATTTCAACAAAAAGTTGTTTTTTTTATTATAGGAAAAACTCATAAATTTTATAAATCTTTTTTTGATTGTCAGAGATACTCTTATTTGTTTTCGGCCACTAGAACTAAATGCACCACGAAAAAAAATTCTTAACAAAAAATAGAAAATATTTCAATAAAACTATTTCGCAGAAAAAAAACAGCACAAATATTTAACACATATTTAACAGCCGGCTAAAAGGCCAGCGAAAAAAAATTTTTTGATAAAAATATGTTTTCACACTTTACAAATATATTAAAAAATTTTAATGATTTTTAAGAACAGATATTTTATTAAAGTCAAGCAAAAATAGAAATAAAAGAAAGGACATTGCTATAGAAAAGTTGACCAAAGGCAAACTTTTCTATAGAAAAGTTGACAAAAGGAAGACATTTCTATAGAAAAGTTGACGACAGGAAGACATTTCTGTAGAAAAGTTGACGACAGGAAGACATTTCTATAGAAAAGTTGACGACAGGAAGACATTTCTATAGAAAAGTTGACGACAGGAAGACATTTCTATAGAAAAGTTGACGACAGGAAGACATTTCTATAGAAAAGTTGACGACAAGAAGACACTTCTATAAAAAAGTTGACGACAAGAAGACATTTCTATAGAAAAGTTGACGACAAGAAGACATTTCTGTAGAAAAGTTGACGACAAGAAGACATTTCTATAGAAAAGTTGACGACAAGAAGACATTTCTGTAGAAAAGTTGACGACAAGAAGACATTGCTATGAAAAAGTTGACGACAAGAAGACATTTCTATAGAAAAGTTGACGACAGGAAAACATTTCTATAGAAAAGTTGACGACAGGAAAACATTTCTATAGAAAAGTTGACGACAGGAAGACATTTCTTTAGAAAAGTTGACGACAGGAAGACATTTCTTTAGAAAAGTTGACGACAGGAAGACATTTCTTTAGAAAAGTTGACGACAGGAAGACATTTCTTTAGAAAAGTTGACGACAGGAAGACATTTCTATAGAAAAGTTGACGACAGGAAGACATTTCTATAGACAAGTTGACGACAGGAAGACATTTCTATAGAAAAGTTGACGACAGGAAGACATTTCTATAGAAAAGTTGACGACAGGCAAGACATTTCTATAGAAAAGTTGACGACAGGAAGACATTTCTATAGAAAAGTTGACGACAGGAAGACATTTCTATAGACAAGTTGACGACAGGAAGACATTTCTATAGAAAAGTTGACGACAGGAAGACATTTCTATAGAAAAGTTGACGACAGGTAAGATATTTCTATAGAAAAGTTGACGACAGGAAGACATTTCTATAGAAAAGTTGACGACAGGAAGACATTTCTATAGAAAAGTTGACGATAGGAAGACTTTTCTATAGAAAAGTTGACGATAGGAAGAATTTTCTATAGAAAAGTTGACGATAGGAAGACTTTTCTAACAAAAAAGGAAGACTTTTCTATAGAAAAGTTGACGATAGGAAGACTTTTCTATAGAAAAGTTGACGATAGGAAGACTTTTCTATAGAAAAGTTGACGATAGGAAGACTTTTCTATAGAAAAGTTGACGATAGGAAGAATTTTCTATAGAAAAGTTGACGATAGGAAGAATTTTCTATAAAAAAGTTGACGATAGGAAGACTTTTCTATAGAAAAGTTGACGACAGGAAGACATTTCTATAGAAAAGTTGACGATAGGAACACTTTTTTATAGAAAAGTTGACGATAGGAAGACTTTTCTATGGAAATGTTGACGATAGGAACACTTTTTTATAGAAAAGTTGACGATAGGAAGACTTTTCTATAGACAAGTTGACGATAGGAAGACTTTGCTATAGAAAAGTTGACGATAGGAAGACTTTTCTATAGAAAAGTTGACGATAGGAAGACTTTTCTATAGAAAAGTTGACGATAGGAAGACTTTTCTATAGAAAAGTTGACGATAGGAAGACTTTTCTATAGAAAAGTTGACGATAGGAAGACTTTTCTATAGAAAAGTTGACGATAGGAAGACTTTTCTATAGAAAAGTTGACGATAGGAAGACTTTTCTATAGAAAAGTTGACGATAGGAAGACTTTTCTATAGAAAAGTTGACGATAGGAAGACTTTTCTATAGAAAAGTTGACGATAGGAAGACTTTTCTATAGAAAAGTTGACGATAGGAAGACTTTTCTATAGAAAAGTTGACGATAGGAAGACTTTTCTATAGAAAAGTTGACGATAGGAAGACTTTTCTATAGAAAAGTTGACGATAGGAAGAATTTTCTATAAAAAAGTTGACGATAGGAAGACTTTTCTATAGAAAAGTTGACGATAGGAAGACTTTTCTATAGAAAAGTTGACGTTAGGAAGACTTTTCTATAGAAAAGTTGACGTTAGGAAGACTTTTCTATAGAAAAGTTGACGTTAGGAAGACTTTTCTATAGAAAAGTTGACGATAGGAAGACTTTTCTATAGAAAAGTTGACGATAGGAAGACTTTTCTATAGAAAAGTTGACGATAGGAAGACTTTTCTATAGAAAAGTTGACGATAGGAAGACTTTTCTATAGAAAAGTTGACGATAGGAAGACTTTTCTATAGAAAAGTTGACGACAGGAAAACTTGTCTATAGAAAAGTTGACGATAGGAAGACTTTTCTATAGAAAAGTTGATGATAGGAAGACTTTTCTATAGAAAAGTTGACGATAGGAAGACTTTTCTATAGAAAAGTTGACGATAGGAAGACTTTTTTTAGAAAAGTTGACGATAGGAAGACATTTCTATAGAAAAGTTTTTTGTAAAGATCTTTATTGCTAAAGTAACCAAATTTTGTATAAATTTTAAAGTTCATAAATTCATAACTTTCAAAAATCTTAAGTTCATTAGGAAAAAGAATTTAATTCGTTTATTTTAGTTTGTGTTTTAAACTTTTTAATTTATCTATTTATTCTATGGTTGTATCTTTTAAATAGTTGGACAATCTTAATGGTTTCTGTATATTATAGTATACCTTTTAATTATTTCCCTTAAGAAATCTTAACAATTTCATGCCTTATTACTCGGTAACAATGCCAAATTTTTTGGAAACTTTTTACGATATTTCTTTTTCTTTTGAAATGCTCGGTCTTAAACAAATGTCAAAGTTACTTGCGAATATTTAAAACTGTTGTTGATTTTTTAAACAACTTTATTTTCTGGGGTTAGTTTATGTTTAAGACAAAAAATAAACTAAACCAAAAACTGTAGAGGAAGCAAGGAAACCCATGTAGAGTAATACTTTTTTCTAGTAAATAAAACTGCTCCAAAATAAATGAGGGAAAAAAGTCAGAAAAACTTTACCCAAGTCAACAAGAACTACTTAGTTTTCTGTAGCAGCAGGTGAAGTGGAAAGTCTTGGGTATTTTTCTTATAATCTTGACTAAAGTATGACAATCCTTGCATATTTTGCCTGAGGTTAAGTAGAAAGGATTACAGGTTTTTTCGTAGACAAGCACATAAGTAGTCCCTTAATAAAAAGGATAGCTAACCTCGAGACACTGCAAAAGAACAGTTTCTTAAATAAGTTTTGAAACAACAAAATTTTTTACTATTTCTTTTGTGTTAATTAAGGGATTTGTGTAAGCTTTTAAGTTAACGATTTGGAATTATGAATTAGTTTTACAATTTTCTTATAAAGGGTTTAGTTAGTTCCTATAACTGAATTAAAAATGAAGAAAGCGTGTGTGATTTATCGTCCATATTTTTATTCGTTTGAAAGACATTTTAGGAAGTGTTTTGAATAAAGTACAATTTTCGTCAAAGCTTAAAGATGCAAACATTTTGATTCTGCAACAGCTACATATTGTGCTTTAAGAGGAGATTATGGTTTACACAATCGTTCAACTATGGAAACAATTGGCAAAATTGTGAAGAAATTTGAAAAGACGGCCTGTGCCTCATCGTTTCGCTCGTTCCGCTGAAAATATCGCTGCTGTAAGTGAAAGTGTTGCCGAAGACCCGAATGTGTCGATTAAGTAAATACGGAGCATTATGATCATATAATAACCCACTTTTGTTTGCGTGCTATTGACGAATACGACTTGGAGAATATGTGGTTTCAACAAGACGGCGCCACATGTCACACGACTCGAGCGAATCTTATCTTATCTTATCTTATATTCTTAAAAGAGCAATAATTGTATGTATATATATATATATATGTATATATATATATATATATATATATATATATATATATATATATATATATATATATATATATATATATATATATATATATATATATATAGAATGGCTTCTCGAAAACGGCTCTAACGATTTTGATAAAATTTGGACAGTAGGTACCTTTTTGATGTATAGGTCGAAGAAGAAGGGACTTTTAGAACCATTGCCTCTAAGAGGGTAAAAACGGGTAAAAAGGGGTAAAAAGGGGAAAAAATCCAAAACGTTATATCTCCTAAAGTAATAGGTATAGAAACAAAATTAAAATTACGTTTTAAACAGTTATGAAAATAAGCGGACAGGTGTTTGGTACTTTTTTGAAATTATGTCCGATAGGGGGTAAAAAAGGGTTAAAATAGTTTTTTTGGTACTTTTTTAACCCACTCTTATATTTTAAACCAAAGAATATAGAAAGGAACTTTGTACTGCAGTCAATAGATGTGAAAAAAATATTGAACACGTGTTTAGTACTTTTTTGATTTTGGGGCCAAAATGGGTAAAAAAGGGATAACATGATAACTTAACATCTCAAGAAGTAATATAAATAAGAATTATGTTAACTGCGTTTTAATAAAATGTACCGAATTCAATTGGTACCAAAGAAGTACAAAATATGCATACGGAATTTTTTTGAAAGTAGGGGATAAAAAGGGGAATAAATGAGTAATGTTATAAATTTTAAACAAATGAATGTTTGTGTGTATGTTCTTTATAGAATAGTAAACTGTGAATTTGATCATGTTATGCTCTTTAGCGAAGATGTTGCGGATAAGCCGGCGAAGGTTTTTAAATTGGTAAGACTAATTTCCGTTAGGTGGCGCCACTGAAAATGACTAAAAATTAATTAAATCGTAAACTGTACATTTGATCATGCTATGATCTTTAGCAAAGTTGTAGCGCATGAGCCGGCGAAGGCTTTTTAGTTAGTATGAATAATTTCCGAGGTGGCGCTACTGAAACTTACTTATAATCGTAAGCTGTACATTTAATCATGCTATAATCTTTATCAAAGTTGTTGCACATGAGCCGACGTAGGTTTCTTAATTGGTATGAAGAAATTTCGACAGGTGGCGCCACTGAAATTTACTCAAAGTCAATTTAATCGTAAACTGTACATTTAATCATGTTATAATCTTTAGCAAAGTTGTTGCACATGAGCCGACGAAGGTTTATTAATTGGAATGATCAAAGTCCGACAGGTGGCGCCACTGAAAATTACTCAAAATTAATTAAATCGTAAACTGTGCATTTGATCATGTTATAATCATAAGCAAAGTTGTTACGCATAAGCAGCCGAAGGTTTCTTAGTTGGTATGAACAACTTCAGGTGGCGCCACTGAAAACTACTCAAAATGAATTAAATCGTAAACTGTACATTTTATCAGACTATAATCTTTAGCAAAGTTGTTGCGCATAAGTCGACGAAGGTTTCTGTTGGTATGACCAATTTCCAAAATTTCTCAAAATGAGTTAAACTGTAAACTATGCAAACTATAACTAATAACTCAAAATTAACTGAATATTTGTACAAGGTCTTTCCTCTAAATTTATTTTAGTACTTTATAAAAAAAATATATATTTAAGAACATTAAAATTTGCCTCCAAATGCTTATCATAAAGCTAATAGCAAGGCTCGGTCAACCAGGTACTATGACTTTATTGCAAGAGTCATTTCCTGGCCACGTAATTTCTCGTCGTGGTGATATCAAGTGGCCACCAAGATCATGCGATTTGACACTATTATACTTTTTTTGTGGGACTACGCGAAAGACCGTGTTTATGCAGATAAACCTTTAACTCTTGAGCACTTAAACACCAACATTTGTCAATTTTTACCCTTTCGAAAACAGGGCTCAATTTGTCATCATGTCTATTTAGAAAAATTGCAAATGAATGGTACTTTAACCATAATTTTATTTCTGAACAACGATAGCTAAATCCATCAAACTGCCGAGAATTCCGGCCTCTGGAAAGATATTTGGCTATTGTAAGTAGGAAATTTAAGAACACAGAAATGTGTTTCCAAACGTGTGCGAACATCTCAAAAAACCTAACAGTATCTACTATAAACTTTTTAATGGACCTACCTCCGAAATCAGACGATGAGAGTTAGTGGTGGTAATGTGGTATAGGTTGGTATTGTGGTATAGTTAGTTTTTTTCTTAAACTTGTGTTCTTAGAGATTTTAAAGCCTAGAACTTCGGCCTGTGGGAAGGTATTGGACGCTTGTAAATAGGAAATGAAAGAACACAGAGAAGATGTTCCCATACATAAACGATTCAAAGCATAAGTGAATAACCTTTTCTAAAATGGTAATATAATCTACAGTAAAGTTTTCAATGAACGAAAAAAAAGAAAAATTTATTAAAACGGCATAATATGTCCACCTTAGAGCAAGTGGTGGTAATGCGGTAGAGTAAGTTTTTTTTTCAAACTTCTATTCTTTTTGTTTCAAAGTCTATTTTTAAGCAAAAGATTGATTTCAATATCGTAGCCTCAATAAAACAAGTAAGAAAGTGCCATAGTTGGTCAAGCCCTACCTTACGATGCATTCCACCACTGAGGTCAAAGGTCTGTTCTTTTTCTTGTATAAAGACAAACGTTTGTTAAATTTTTTCACCAGACAAACATTCTCCTAAGACTTAAATATTGAAGCTGTTTACGTCATTTGGAAAATATTTCTAACGAAAATTTTTCTCTAGAAAAAAGATTTCTAACGAAAATTTTTCTATAGAAAAATATTCTTAACGAAAATTTTTCTATAGAAAATTATTCTTAACGAAAATTTTTCTATAGAAAAATATTCTTAACGAAAATTTTTCTCTAGAAAAAAGATTTCTAACGAAAATTTTTCTATAGAAAAATATTCTTAACGAAAATTTTTCTATAGAAAAATATTCTTAACGAAAATTTTTCTATAGAAAAATATTCTTAACGAAAATTTTTCTATAGAAAAATATTCTTAACGAAAATTTTTCTATAGAAAAATATTCTTAACGAAAATTTTTCTATAGAAAAATATTCTTAACGAAAATTTTTCTATAGAAAAATATTCTTAACGAAAATTTTTCTATAGAAAAATGTTCTTAACGAAAATTTTTCTATAGAAAAATATTCTTAACGAAAATTTTTCTATAGAAAAATATTCTTAACGAAAATTTTTCTATAGAAAAATATTCTTAACGAAAATTTTTCTATAGAAAAATATTCTTAACGAAAATTTTTCTATAGAAAAATATTCTTAGCGAAAATTTTTCTATAGAAAAATATTCTTAACTAAAATTTTTCTATAGAAAATATAATTCTAACGAAAATTTTTCTATAGAAAAAATAATTCCAACGAAAATTTTTCTATAGATAAAATAATTCTAACGAAAATTTTTCTACGGAAAAAATATTTCTAACGAAATTTTTCTCTAAAAAAAATATTTCTAACGAAAATTTTTCTATAGAAAAATAATTCTAACGAAAATTTTTCTATAGAAAAATAATTCTAACGAAAATTTTTCTATAGAAAAATAATTCTAACGAAAATTTTTCTATAGAAAAATAATTCTAACGAAAATTTTTCTATAGAAAAATAATTCTAACGAAAATTTTTCTATAGAAAAATAATTCTAACGAAAATTTTTCTATAGAAAAATAATTCTAACGAAAATTTTTCTATAGAAAAATAATTCTAACGAAAATTTTTCTATAGAAAAATAATTCTAACGAAAATTTTTCTATAGAAAAAATAATTCTAACGAAAATTTTTCTATAGAAAAAATAATTCTAACGAAAATTTTTCTATAGAAAAAATAAATCTAACGAAAATTTTTCTATAGAAAAAATAATTCTAACGAAAATTTTTCTATAGAAAAAATAATTCTAACGAAAATTTTTCTACAGAAAAAACATTTCTAACGAAATTTTTCTCTAGAGAAAATATTTCTAACTAAACTTTTCTCTTTAAAAATATTTCTAACGAAAATTTTTCTATAGAAAAATATTTCTAACGAAAATTTTTCTATAGAAAAATATTTCTAACGAAAATTTTTTTATAGAAAAATATTTCTAACGAAAATTTTTCTATAGAAAAATATTTCTAACGAAAATTTTTCTATAGAGAAATTTTTCTAACGAAAATTTTTCTATAGAGAAATTTTTCAATAGAAAAATATTTCTAACGAAAATTTTTCTATAGAAAAATATTTCTAACGAAAATTTTTCTATAGAAAAATATTTCTAACGAAAATTTTTCTATAGAAAAATATTTCTAACGAAAATTTTTCTATAGAAAAATATTTCTAACGAAAATTTTTCTATAGAAAAATATTTCTAACGAAAATTTTTCTATAGAAAAATATTTCTAACGAAAATTTTTCTATAGAAAAATATTTCTAACGAAAATTTTTCTATAGAAAAATATTTCTAACGAAAATTTTTCTATAGAAAAATATTTCTAACGAAAATTTTTCTATAGAAAAATATTTCTAACGAAAATTTTTCTATAGAAAAATATTTCTAACGAAAATTTTTCTATAGAAAAATATTCTAACGAAAATTTTTCTATAGAAAAATATTTCTATCGAAAATTTTTCTATAGAAAAATATTTCTAACGAAAATTTTTCTATAGAAAAATATTTCTAACGAAAATTTTTCTATAGAAAAATATTTCTAACGAAAATTTTTCTATAGAAAAATATTTCTAACGAAAATTTTTCTATAGAAAAATATTTCTAACGAAAATTTTTCTATAGAAAAATATTTCTAACGAAAATTTTTCTGTAGAAAAATATCTCTAACGAAAATTTTTCTATAGAAAAATATTTCTAACGAAAATTTTTCTATAGAAAAATATTTCTAACGAAAATTTTTCTATAGAAAAATATTTCTAACGAAAATTTTTCTATAGAAAAATATTTCTAACGAAAATTTTTCTATAGAAAAATATTTCTAACGAAAATTTTTCTATAGAAAAATATTTCTAACGAAAATTTTTCTATAGAAAAATATTTCTAACGAAAATTTTTCTATAGAAAAATATTTCTATCGAAAATTTTTCTATAGAAAAATATTTCTATCGAAAATTTTTCTATAGAAAAATATTTCTATCGAAAATTTTTCTATAGAAAAATATTTCTATCGAAAATATTTCTATAGAAAAATATTTCTATCGAAAACTTTTCTATAGAAAAATATTTCTATCGAAAATTTTTCTATAGAAAAATATTTCTATCGAAAATTTTTCTATAGAAAAATATTTCTATCGAAAATTTTTCTATAGAAAAATATTTCTATCGAAAATTTTTCTATAGAAAAATATTTCTATCGAAAATTTTTCTATAGAAAAATATTTCTATCGAAAATTTTTCTATAGAAAAATATTTCTATCGAAAATTTTTCTATAGAAAAATATTTCTATCGAAAATTTTTCTATAGAAAAATATTTCTATCGAAAATTTTTCTATAGAAAAATATTTCTATCGAAAATTTTTCTATAGAAAAATATTTCTATCGAAAATTTTTCTATAGAAAAATATTTCTATCGAAAATTTTTCTATAGAAAAATATTTCTATCGAAAATTTTTCTATAGAAAAATATTTCTATCGAAAATTTTTCTATAGAAAAATATTTCTATCGAAAATTTTTCTATAGAAAAATATTTCTATCGAAAATTTTTCTATAGAAAAATATTTCTATCGAAAATTTTTCTATAGAAAAATATTTCTATCGAAAATTTTTCTATAGAAAAATATTTCTATCGAAAATTTTTCTATAGAAAAATATTTCTATCGAAAATTTTTCTATAGAAAAATATTTCTATCGAAAATTTTTCTATAGAAAAATATTTCTATCGAAAATTTTTCTATAGAAAAATATTTCTAACGAAAATTTTTCTATAGAAAAATATTTCTAACGATAATTTTTCTATAGAAAAATATTTCTAACGAAAATTTTTCTATAGAAAAATATTTCTAACGAAAATTTTTCTATAGAAAAATATTTCTATCGAAAATTTTTCTATAGAAAATTTTTCTATAGAAAAATATTTCTATCGAAAATTTTTCTATAGAAAAATATTTCTATCGAAAAGTTTTTTATAGAAAAATATTTCTATCGAAAATTTTTCTATAGAAAAATATTTCTATCGAAAATTTGTCTATAGAAAAATAATTTTATCGAAAATTTTTCTATAGAAAAATATTTCTATCGAAAATTTTTCTATAGAAAAATATTTCTATCGAAAATTTTTCTATAGAAAAATATTTCTATCGAAAATTTTTCTATAGAAAAATATTTCTATCGAAAATTTTTCTATAGAAAAATATTTCTATCGAAAATTTTTCTATAGAAAAATATTTCTATCGAAAATTTTTCTATAGAAAAATATTTCTATCGAAAATTTTTCTATAGAAAAATATTTCTATCGAAAATTTTTCTATAGAAAAATATTTCTATCGAAAATTTTTCTATAGAAAAATATTTCTATCGAAAATTTTTCTATAGAAAAATATTTCTATCGAAAATTTTTCTATAGAAAAATATTTCTATCGAAAATTTTTCTATAGAAAAATATTTCTATCGAAAATTTTTCTATAGAAAAATATTTGTATCGAAAATTTTTCTATAGAAAAATATTTCTATCGAAAATTTTTCTATAGAAAAATATTTCTATCGAAAATTTTTCTATAGAAAAATATTTCTATCGAAAATTTTTCTATAGAAAAATATTTCTATCGAAAATTTTTCTATAGAAAAATATTTCTATCGAAAATTTTTCTATAGAAAAATATTTCTATCGAAAATTTTTCTATAGAAAAATATTTCTATCGAAAATTTTTCTATAGAAAAATATTTCTATCGAAAATTTTTGTATAGAAAAATATTTCTATCGAAAATTTTTGTATAGAAAAATATTTCTATCGAAAATTTTTGTATAGAAAAATATTTCTATCGAAAATTTTTGTATAGAAAAATATTTCTATCAAAAATTTTTCTATAGAAAAATATTTCTATCGAAAATTTTTGTATAGAAAAATATTTCTATCGAAAATTTTTCTATAGAAAAATATTTCTATCGAAAATTTTTCTATAGAAAAATATTTCTATCGAAAATTTTTCTATAGAAAAATATTTCTATCGAAAATTTTTCTATAGAAAAATATTTCTATCGAAAATTTTTCTATAGAAAAATATTTCTATCGAAAATTTTTCTATAGAAAAATATTTCTATCGAAAATTTTTCTATAGAAAAATATTTCTAACGAAAATTTTTCTATAGAAAAATATTTCTAACGAAAATTTTTCTATAGAAAAATATTTCTATCGAAAATTTTTCTATAGAAAAATATTTCTATCGAAAATTTTTCTATAGAAAAATATTTCTATCGAAAATTTTTCTATAGAAAAATATTTCTATCGAAAATTTTTCTATAGAAAAATATTTCTATCGAAAATTTTTCTATAGAAAAATATTTCTATCGAAAATTTTTCTATAGAAAAATATTTCTATCGAAAATTTTTCTATAGAAAAATATTTCTATCGAAAATTTTTCTATAGAAAAATATTTCTATCGAAAATTTTTCTATAGAAAAATATTTCTATCGAAAATTTTTCTATAGAAAAATATTTCTATCGAAAATTTTTCTATAGAAAAATATTTCTATCGAAAATTTTTCTATAGAAAAATATTTCTATCGAAAATTTTTCTATAGAAAAATATTTCTATCGAAAATTTTTCTATAGAAAAATATTTCTATCGAAAATTTTTCTATAGAAAAATATTTCTATCGAAAATTTTTCTATAGAAAAATATTTCTATCGAAAATTTTTCTATAGAAAAATATTTCTATCGAAAATTTTTCTATAGAAAAATATTTCTATCGAAAATTTTTCTATAGAAAAATATTTCTATCGAAAATTTTTCTATAGAAAAATATTTCTATCGAAAATTTTTCTATAGAAAAATATTTCTATCGAAAATTTTTCTATAGAAAAATATTTCTATCGAAAATTTTTCTATAGAAAAATATTTCTATCGAAAATTTTTCTATAGAAAAATATTTCTATCGAAAATTTTTCTATAGAAAAATATTTCTATCGAAAATTTTTCTATAGAAAAATATTTCTATCGAAAATTTTTCTATAGAAAAATATTTCTATCGAAAATTTTTCTATAGAAAAATATTTCTAACGAAAATTTTTCTATAGAAAAATATTTCTAACGATAATTTTTCTATAGAAAAATATTTCTAACGAAAATTTTTCTATAGAAAAATATTTCTAACGAAAATTTTTCTATAGAAAAATATTTCTATCGAAAATTTTTCTATAGAAAATTTTTCTATAGAAAAATATTTCTATCGAAAATTTTTCTATAGAAAAATATTTCTATCGAAAAGTTTTTTATAGAAAAATATTTCTATCGAAAATTTTTCTATAGAAAAATATTTCTATCGAAAATTTGTCTATAGAAAAATAATTTTATCGAAAATTTTTCTATAGAAAAATATTTCTATCGAAAATTTTTCTATAGAAAAATATTTCTATCGAAAATTTTTCTATAGAAAAATATTTCTATCGAAAATTTTTCTATAGAAAAATATTTCTATCGAAAATTTTTCTATAGAAAAATATTTCTATCGAAAATTTTTCTATAGAAAAATATTTCTATCGAAAATTTTTCTATAGAAAAATATTTCTATCGAAAATTTTTCTATAGAAAAATATTTCTATCGAAAATTTTTCTATAGAAAAATATTTCTATCGAAAATTTTTCTATAGAAAAATATTTCTATCGAAAATTTTTCTATAGAAAAATATTTCTATCGAAAATTTTTCTATAGAAAAATATTTCTATCGAAAATTTTTCTATAGAAAAATATTTCTATCGAAAATTTTTCTATAGAAAAATATTTCTATCGAAAATTTTTCTATAGAAAAATATTTGTATCGAAAATTTTTCTATAGAAAAATATTTCTATCGAAAATTTTTCTATAGAAAAATATTTCTATCGAAAATTTTTCTATAGAAAAATATTTCTATCGAAAATTTTTCTATAGAAAAATATTTCTATCGAAAATTTTTCTATAGAAAAATATTTCTATCGAAAATTTTTCTATAGAAAAATATTTCTATCGAAAATTTTTCTATAGAAAAATATTTCTATCGAAAATTTTTCTATAGAAAAATATTTCTATCGAAAATTTTTGTATAGAAAAATATTTCTATCGAAAATTTTTGTATAGAAAAATATTTCTATCGAAAATTTTTGTATAGAAAAATATTTCTATCGAAAATTTTTGTATAGAAAAATATTTCTATCAAAAATTTTTCTATAGAAAAATATTTCTATCGAAAATTTTTGTATAGAAAAATATTTCTATCGAAAATTTTTCTATAGAAAAATATTTCTATCGAAAATTTTTCTATAGAAAAATATTTCTATCGAAAATTTTTCTATAGAAAAATATTTCTATCGAAAATTTTTCTATAGAAAAATATTTCTATCGAAAATTTTTCTATAGAAAAATATTTCTATCGAAAATTTTTCTATAGAAAAATATTTCTATCGAAAATTTTTCTATAGAAAAATATTTCTATCGAAAATTTTTCTATAGAAAAATATTTCTATCGAAAATTTTTCTATAGAAAAATATTTCTATCGAAAATTTTTCTATAGAAAAATATTTCTATCGAAAATTTTTCTATAGAAAAATATTTCTATCGAAAATTTTTCTATAGAAAAATATTTCTATCGAAAATTTTTCTATAGAAAAATATTTCTATCGAAAATTTTTCTATAGAAAAATATTTCTATCGAAAATTTTTCTATAGAAAAATATTTCTATCGAAAATTTTTCTATAGAAAAATATTTCTATCGAAAATTTTTCTATAGAAAAATATTTCTATCGAAAATTTTTCTATAGAAAAATATTTCTATCGAAAATTTTTCTATAGAAAAATATTTCTATCGAAAATTTTTCTATAGAAAAATATTTCTATCGAAAATTTTTCTATAGAAAAATATTTCTATCGAAAATTTTTCTATAGAAAAATATTTCTATCGAAAATTTTTCTATAGAAAAATATTTCTATCGAAAATTTTTCTATAGAAAAATATTTCTATCGAAAATTTTTCTATAGAAAAATATTTCTATCGAAAATTTTTCTATAGAAAAATATTTCTATCGAAAATTTTTCTATAGAAAAATATTTCTATCGAAAATTTTTCTATAGAAAAATATTTCTATCGAAAATTTTTGTATAGAAAAATATTTCTATCGAAAATTTTTCTATAGAAAAATATTTCTATCGAAAATTTTTCTATAGAAAAATATTTCTATCGAAAATTTTTCTATAGAAAAATATTTCTATCGAAAATTTTTCTATAGAAAAATATTTCTATCGAAAATTTTTCTATAGAAAAATATTTCTATCGAAAATTTTTCTATAGAAAAATATTTCTATCGAAAATTTTTCTATAGAAAAATATTTCTATCGAAAATTTTTCTATAGAAAAATATTTGTATCGAAAATTTTTCTATAGAAAAATATTTCTATTGAAAATTTTTCTATAGAAAAATATTTCTATCGAAAATTTTTCTATAGAAAAATATTTCTATCGAAAATTTTTCTATAGAAAAATATTTCTATCGAAAATTTTTCTATGGAGAAATATTTCTATCGAAAAATTTTCTATAGAAAAATATTTCTATCGAAAATTTTTCTATAGAAAAATATTTCAATGGAAAATTTTTCTTTAGAAAAATATTTATATGAAAAATTTTTCTTTAGAAAAATATTTCTATTGAAAATTTTTCTTTAGAAAAATATTTCTATCTAAAATTTTTCTATAGAAAAATATATCTATCGAAAATTTTTCTATAGAAAAATATTTCTATCGAAAATTTTTCTATAGAAAAATATTTCTATCGAAAATTTTTCTATAGAAAAATATTTCTATCGAAAATTTTTCTATAGAAAAATATTTCTATCGAAAATTTTTCTATAGAAAAATATTTCTAACGAAAATTTTTCTATAGAAAAATATTTCTAACGAAAATTTTTCTATAGAAAAATATTTCTAACGAAAATTTTTCTATAGAAAAATATTTCTAACGAAAATTTTTCTATAGAAAAATATTTCTAACGAAAATTTTTCTATAGAAAAATATTTCTAACGAAAATTTTTCTATAGAAAAATATTTCTAACGAAAATTTTTCTATAGAAAAATATTTCTAACGAAAATTTTTCTATAGAAAAATATTCTAACGAAAATTTTTCTATAGAAAAATATTTCTATCGAAAATTTTTCTATAGAAAAATATTTCTAACGAAAATTTTTCTATAGAAAAATATTTCTAACGAAAATTTTTCTATAGAAAAATATTTCTAACGAAAATTTTTCTATAGAAAAATATTTCTAACGAAAATTTTTCTATAGAAAAATATTTCTAACGAAAATTTTTCTATAGAAAAATATTTCTAACGAAAATTTTTCTATAGAAAAATATTTCTAACGAAAATTTTTCTGTAGAAAAATATCTCTAACGAAAATTTTTCTATAGAAAAATATTTCTAACGAAAATTTTTCTATAGAAAAATATTTCTAACGAAAATTTTTCTATAGAAAAATATTTCTAACGAAAATTTTTCTATAGAAAAATATTTCTAACGAAAATTTTTCTATAGAAAAATATTTCTAACGAAAATTTTTCTATAGAAAAATATTTCTAACGAAAATTTTTCTATAGAAAAATATTTCTAACGAAAATTTTTCTATAGAAAAATATTTCTATCGAAAATTTTTCTATAGAAAAATATTTCTATCGAAAATTTTTCTATAGAAAAATATTTCTATCGAAAATTTTTCTATAGAAAAATATTTCTATCGAAAATATTTCTATAGAAAAATATTTCTATCGAAAACTTTTCTATAGAAAAATATTTCTATCGAAAATTTTTCTATAGAAAAATATTTCTATCGAAAATTTTTCTATAGAAAAATATTTCTATCGAAAATTTTTCTATAGAAAAATATTTCTATCGAAAATTTTTCTATAGAAAAATATTTCTATCGAAAATTTTTCTATAGAAAAATATTTCTATCGAAAATTTTTCTATAGAAAAATATTTCTATCGAAAATTTTTCTATAGAAAAATATTTCTATCGAAAATTTTTCTATAGAAAAATATTTCTATCGAAAATTTTTCTATAGAAAAATATTTCTATCGAAAATTTTTCTATAGAAAAATATTTCTATCGAAAATTTTTCTATAGAAAAATATTTCTATCGAAAATTTTTCTATAGAAAAATATTTCTATCGAAAATTTTTCTATAGAAAAATATTTCTATCGAAAATTTTTCTATAGAAAAATATTTCTATCGAAAATTTTTCTATAGAAAAATATTTCTATCGAAAATTTTTCTATAGAAAAATATTTCTATCGAAAATTTTTCTATAGAAAAATATTTCTATCGAAAATTTTTCTATAGAAAAATATTTCTATCGAAAATTTTTCTATAGAAAAATATTTCTATCGAAAATTTTTCTATAGAAAAATATTTCTAACGAAAATTTTTCTATAGAAAAATATTTCTAACGATAATTTTTCTATAGAAAAATATTTCTAACGAAAATTTTTCTATAGAAAAATATTTCTAACGAAAATTTTTCTATAGAAAAATATTTCTATCGAAAATTTTTCTATAGAAAATTTTTCTATAGAAAAATATTTCTATCGAAAATTTTTCTATAGAAAAATATTTCTATCGAAAAGTTTTTTATAGAAAAATATTTCTATCGAAAATTTTTCTATAGAAAAATATTTCTATCGAAAATTTGTCTATAGAAAAATAATTTTATCGAAAATTTTTCTATAGAAAAATATTTCTATCGAAAATTTTTCTATAGAAAAATATTTCTATCGAAAATTTTTCTATAGAAAAATATTTCTATCGAAAATTTTTCTATAGAAAAATATTTCTATCGAAAATTTTTCTATAGAAAAATATTTCTATCGAAAATTTTTCTATAGAAAAATATTTCTATCGAAAATTTTTCTATAGAAAAATATTTCTATCGAAAATTTTTCTATAGAAAAATATTTCTATCGAAAATTTTTCTATAGAAAAATATTTCTATCGAAAATTTTTCTATAGAAAAATATTTCTATCGAAAATTTTTCTATAGAAAAATATTTCTATCGAAAATTTTTCTATAGAAAAATATTTCTATCGAAAATTTTTCTATAGAAAAATATTTGTATCGAAAATTTTTCTATAGAAAAATATTTCTATCGAAAATTTTTCTATAGAAAAATATTTCTATCGAAAATTTTTCTATAGAAAAATATTTCTATCGAAAATTTTTCTATAGAAAAATATTTCTATCGAAAATTTTTCTATAGAAAAATATTTCTATCGAAAATTTTTCTATAGAAAAATATTTCTATCGAAAATTTTTCTATAGAAAAATATTTCTATCGAAAATTTTTCTATAGAAAAATATTTCTATCGAAAATTTTTGTATAGAAAAATATTTCTATCGAAAATTTTTGTATAGAAAAATATTTCTATCGAAAATTTTTGTATAGAAAAATATTTCTATCGAAAATTTTTGTATAGAAAAATATTTCTATCAAAAATTTTTCTATAGAAAAATATTTCTATCGAAAATTTTTGTATAGAAAAATATTTCTATCGAAAATTTTTCTATAGAAAAATATTTCTATCGAAAATTTTTCTATAGAAAAATATTTCTATCGAAAATTTTTCTATAGAAAAATATTTCTATCGAAAATTTTTCTATAGAAAAATATTTCTATCGAAAATTTTTCTATAGAAAAATATTTCTATCGAAAATTTTTCTATAGAAAAATATTTCTATCGAAAATTTTTCTATAGAAAAATATTTCTATCGAAAATTTTTCTATAGAAAAATATTTCTATCGAAAATTTTTCTATAGAAAAATATTTCTATCGAAAATTTTTCTATAGAAAAATATTTCTATCGAAAATTTTTCTATAGAAAAATATTTCTATCGAAAATTTTTCTATAGAAAAATATTTCTATCGAAAATTTTTCTATAGAAAAATATTTCTATCGAAAATTTTTCTATAGAAAAATATTTCTATCGAAAATTTTTCTATAGAAAAATATTTCTATCGAAAATTTTTCTATAGAAAAATATTTCTATCGAAAATTTTTCTATAGAAAAATATTTCTATCGAAAATTTTTCTATAGAAAAATATTTCTATCGAAAATTTTTCTATAGAAAAATATTTCTATCGAAAATTTTTCTATAGAAAAATATTTCTATCGAAAATTTTTCTATAGAAAAATATTTCTATCGAAAATTTTTCTATAGAAAAATATTTCTATCGAAAATTTTTCTATAGAAAAATATTTCTATCGAAAATTTTTCTATAGAAAAATATTTCTATCGAAAATTTTTCTATAGAAAAATATTTCTATCGAAAATTTTTCTATAGAAAAATATTTCTATCGAAAATTTTTCTATAGAAAAATATTTCTATCGAAAATTTTTGTATAGAAAAATATTTCTATCGAAAATTTTTGTATAGAAAAATATTTCTATCGAAAATTTTTCTATAGAAAAATATTTCTATCGAAAATTTTTCTATAGAAAAATATTTCTATCGAAAATTTTTCTATAGAAAAATATTTCTATCGAAAATTTTTCTATAGAAAAATATTTCTATCGAAAATTTTTCTATAGAAAAATATTTCTATCGAAAATTTTTCTATAGAAAAATATTTCTATCGAAAATTTTTCTATAGAAAAATATTTCTATCGAAAATTTTTCTATAGAAAAATATTTGTATCGAAAATTTTTCTATAGAAAAATATTTCTATTGAAAATTTTTCTATAGAAAAATATTTCTATCGAAAATTTTTCTATAGAAAAATATTTCTATCGAAAATTTTTCTATAGAAAAATATTTCTATCGAAAATTTTTCTATGGAGAAATATTTCTATCGAAAAATTTTCTATAGAAAAATATTTCTATCGAAAATTTTTCTATAGAAAAATATTTCAATGGAAAATTTTTCTTTAGAAAAATATTTATATGAAAAATTTTTCTTTAGAAAAATATTTCTATTGAAAATTTTTCTTTAGAAAAATATTTCTATCTAAAATTTTTCTATAGAAAAATATATCTATCGAAAATTTTTCTATAGAAAAATATTTCTATCGAAAATTTTTCTATAGAAAAATATTTCTATCGAAAATTTTTCTATAGAAAAATATTTCTATCGAAAATTTTTCTATAGAAAAATATTTCTATCGAAAATTTTTCTATAGAAAAATATTTCTATCGAAAATTTTTCTATAGAAAAATATTTCTATCGAAAATTTTTCTATAGAAAAATATTTCTATCGAAAATTTTTCTATAGAAAAATATTTCTATCGAAAATTTTTCTATAGAAAAATATTTCTATCGAAAATTTTTCTATAGAAAAATATTTCTATCGAAAATTTTTCTATAGAAAAATATTTCTATCGAAAATTTTTCTATAGAAAAATATTTCTATCGAAAATTTTTCTATAGAAAAATATTTGTATCGAAAATTTTTCTATAGAAAAATATTTCTATCGAAAATTTTTCTATAGAAAAATATTTCTATCGAAAATTTTTCTATAGAAAAATATTTCTATCGAAAATTTTTCTATAGAAAAATATTTCTATCGAAAATTTTTCTATAGAAAAATATTTCTATCGAAAATTTTTCTATAGAAAAATATTTCTATCGAAAATTTTTGTATAGAAAAATATTTCTATCGAAAATTTTTGTATAGAAAAATATTTCTATCGAAAATTTTTGTATAGAAAAATATTTCTATCGAAAATTTTTCTATAGAAAAATATTTCTATCGAAAATTTTTCTATAGAAAAATATTTCTATCGAAAATTTTTCTATAGAAAAATATTTCTATCGAAAATTTTTCTATAGAAAAATATTTCTATCGAAAATTTTTCTATAGAAAAATATTTCTATCGAAAATTTTTCTATAGAAAAATATTTCTATCGAAAATTTTTCTATAGAAAAATATTTCTATCAAAAATTTTTCTATAGAAAAATATTTCTATCGAAAATTTTTCTATAGAAAAATATTTCTATCGAAAATTTTTCTATAGAAAAATATTTCTATCGAAAATTTTTCTATAGAAAAATATTTCTATCGAAAATTTTTCTATAGAAAAATATTTCTATCGAAAATTTTTCTATAGAAAAATATTTCTATCGAAAATTTTTCTATAGAAAAATATTTCTATCGAAAATTTGTCTATAGAAAAATAATTCTATCGAAAATTTTTCTATAGAAAAATATTTCTATCGAAAATTTTTCTATAGAAAAATATTTCTATCGAAAATTTTTCTATAGAAAAATATTTCTATCGAAAATTTTTCTATGGAGAAATATTTCTATCGAAAATTTTTCTATAGAAAAATATTTCTATCGAAAATTTTTCTATAGAAAAATATTTCAATGGAAAATTTTTCTTTAGAAAAATATTTCTATGGAAAACTTTTTTTTAGAAAAATATTTCTATCGAATATTTTTCTATAGAAAAATATTTCTATGGAAAATTTTTCTTTAGAAAAATATTTCTATGGAAAATTTTTCTTTAGAAAAATATTTCTATGGAAAATTTTTCTTTAGAAAAATATTTCTATCGAAAATTTTTCTATAGAAAAATATTTCTATCGAAAATTTTTCTATAGAAAAATATTTCTATCGAAAATTTTTCTATAGAAAAATATTTCTATCGAAAATTTTTCTTTAGAAAATTATTTCTATGGAAAATTTTTCTTTAGAAAATTATTTCTATGGAAAATTTTTCTTTAGAAAAATATTTCTATGGAAAATTTTTCTTTAGAAAAATATTTCTATGGAAAATTTTTCTTTAGAAAAATATTTCTATGGAAAATTTTTCTTTAGAAAAATATTTCTATGAAAAATTTTTCTTTAGAAAAATATTTCTATCGAAAATTTTTCTATAGAAAAATATTTCTATCGAAAATTTTTCTATAGAAAAATATTTCTATCAATAATTTTTCTATAGAAAAATATTTCTATCGAAAATTTTTCTGTAGAAAAATATTTCTATCGAAAATTTTTCTATAGAAAAACATTTCTATCGAAAATTTTTCTATAGAAAAATATTTCTATCGAAAATCTTTCTTTAGAAAATTATTTCTATGGAAAATTTTTCTTTAGAAAAATATTTCTATGAAAAATTTTTCTTTAGAAAAATATTTCTATTGAAAATTTTTCTTTAGAAAAATATTTCTATCGAAAATTTTTCTATAGAAAAATATTTCTATCGAAAATTTTTCTATAGAAAAATATTTCTATCGAAAATTTTTCTATAGAAAAATATTTCTATCGAAAATTTTTCTATAGAAAAATATTTCTATCGAAAATATTTCTATAGAAAAATATTTCTATCGAAAACTTTTCTATAGAAAAATATTTCTATCGAAAATTTTTCTATAGAAAAATATTTCTATCGAAAATTTTTCTATAGAAAAATATTTCTATCGAAAATTTTTCTATAGAAAAATATTTCTATCGAAAATTTTTCTATAGAAAAATATTTCTATCGAAAATTTTTCTATAGAAAAATATTTCTATCGAAAATTTTTCTATAGAAAAATATTTCTATCGAAAATTTTTCTATAGAAAAATATTTCTATCGAAAATTTTTCTATAGAAAAATATTTCTATCGAAAATTTTTGTATAGAAAAATATTTCTATCGAAAATTTTTCTATAGAAAAATATTTCTATCGAAAATTTTTCTATAGAAAAATATTTCTATCGAAAATTTTTCTATAGAAAAATATTTCTATCGAAAATTTTTCTATAGAAAAATATTTCTATCGAAAATTTTTCTATAGAAAAATATTTCTATCGAAAATTTTTCTATAGAAAAATATTTCTATCGAAAATTTTTCTATAGAAAAATATTTCTATCGAAAATTTTTCTATAGAAAAATATTTCTATCGAAAATTTTTCTATAGAAAAATATTTCTATAGAAAATTTTTCTATAGAAAATTATTTCTATCGAAAATTTTTCTATAGAAAAATATTTCTATCGAAAATTTTTCTATAGAAAAATATTTCTATCGAAAATTTTTCTATAGAAAAATATTTCTATCGAAAATATTTCTATCGAAAATTTTTCTATAGAAAAATATTTCTATCGAAAATTTTTCTATAGAAAAATATTTCTATCGAAAATTTTTCTATAGAAAAATATTTCTATCGAAAATTTTTCTATAGAAAAATATTTCTATCGAAAATTTTTCTATAGAAAAATATTTCTATCGAAAATTTTTCTATAGAAAAATATTTCTATCGAAAATTTTTCTATAGAAAAATATTTCTATCGAAAATTTTTCTATAGAGAAATATTTCTATCGCAAATTTTTCTATTGAAAAATATTTCTATCGAAAATTTTTCTATAGAAAAATATTTCTATCGAAAATTTTTCTATAGAAAAATATTTCTATCGAAAATTTTTCAATAGAAAAATATTTCTATCGAAAATTTTTCTATAGAAAAATATTTCTATCGAAAATTTTTCTATAGAAAAATATTTCTATCGAAAATTTTTCTATAGAAAAATATTTCTATCGAAAATTTTTCTATAGAAAAATATTTCTATCGAAAATTTTTCTATAGAAAAATATTTCTATTGAAAATTTTTCTATAGAAAAATATTTCTATCGAAAATTTTTCTATAGAAAAATATTTGTATCGAAAATTTTTCTATAGAAAAATATTTCTATCGAAAATTTTTCTATAGAAAAATATTTGTATCGAAAATTTTTCTATAGAAAAATATTTCTATCGAAAATTTTTCTATAGAAAAATATTTCTATCGAAAATTTTTCTATAGAAAAATATTTCTATCGAAAATTTTTCTATAGAAAAATATTTCTATCGAAAATTTTTCTATAGAAAAATATTTCTATCGAAAATTTTTCTATAAAAAAATATTTCTATCGAAAATTTTTCTATAGAAAAATATTTCTATCGAAAATTTTTCTATAGAAAAATATTTCTATCGAAAATTTTTCTATAGAAAAATATTTCTATCGAAAATTTTTCTATAGAAAAATATTTCTATCGAAAATTTTTCTATAGAAAAATATTTCTATCGAAAATTTTTCTATAGAAAAATATTTCTATCGAAAATTTTTCTATAGAAAAATATTTCTATCGAAAATTTTTCTATAGAAAAATATTTCTATCGAAAATTTTTCTATAGAAAAATATTTCTATCGAAAATTTTTCTATAGAAAAATATTTCTATCGAAAATTTTTCTATAGAAAAATATTTCTATCGAAAATTTTTCTATAGAAAAATATTTCTATCGAAAATTTTTCTATAGAAAAATATTTCTATCGAAAATTTTTCTATAGAAAAATATTTCTATCGAAAATTTTTCTATAGAAAAATATTTCTATCGAAAATTTTTCTATAGAAAAATATTTCTATCGAAAATTTTTCTATAGAAAAATATTTCTATCGAAAATTTTTCTATAGAAAAATATTTCTATCGAAAATTTTTCTATAGAAAAATATTTCTATCGAAAATTTTTCTATAGAAAAATATTTCTATCGAAAATTTTTCTATAGAAAAATATTTCTATCGAAAATTTTTCTATAGAAAAATATTTCTATCGAAAATTTTTCTATAGGAAAATTTTTCTATAGAAAAATATTTCTATCGAAAATTTTTCTTTCGGTCTTTTAATTCTCCTAAAAAAATATCATGGCTCCGATGTATTAGTAAATAATTTCATTTGTTGAATTTTAGTTGTTTTTTTATAAATTTATTATGGTTGTTTTTTTTTCATGACCATATGATAAATATGTGATAATTTAAATTTAATGCTTTTCTAGCAATAATCAAAAATAAACAAGTGTTTGTCAAAACTTTTTGCTTAGGTGTTAGATTATTACTAATTAATTGAATGCATGTCTAGGTATATATGTATGTATGTATGTACGAATATTAATTAAAATTTTTTATTAGATAAGAAACTTAAACTTTTGTTATGTTCAATCTTCATATTCATAGAATTCAAAAATGTTTAGCTTTTAATTTTAAATTACTCTAATGATTTCGAAACCAAACAAATTTAAATCAAAGCGACAATAATAATTTTCCATAAATTAGTATCTAATTCATTGCATTAAATACTTGATTATTTTTTGCTTAACAATTTTTGTTGACCATGTTTTAAATATAATTATCTAATACAGATTTATATTCAAATTAGGCTTAATTTTTATCATAAATCATAATTAACAATAAAATAAATCCAGGAATTACAATTTTTTTTTGTAAAATTAAATAATAATTTTTTGTTACAAAATTTGTTTTAAATTTGCATTTTATTTATTTTGTGCAAATAAAAATTTAAATAGAAATACGTGAAACCTAAAAAAGAAAGCATCTGCTAATGTGGTTTTTATTAGCCTATAAATACCCAAAATAAATGTTTATTTAAACACAAAATTTATTTAAACAAGTGTTTTCTGATCCACTTCCATCGTTCACTTTCATTGTTTGTATAACATGATTTCTACTAAAGTAACTATGGCATTTCGATAGAAATAATTTTCTGTAGCAAAATTTTCGATAGAAATATTTTTCTATAGAAAAATTTTCGATAGAAATATTTTTCTATAGAAAAATTTTCGATAGAAATATTTTTCTATAGAAAAATTTTCGATAGAAATATTTTTCTATAGAAAAATTTTCGATAGAAATATTTTTCTATAGAAAAATTTTCGATAGAAATATTTTTCTATAGAAAAATTTTCGATAGAAATATTTTTCTATAGAAAAATTTTTAGATAGAAATATTTTTCTATAGAAAAATTTTCGATAGTAATATTTTTCTATAGAAAAATTTTCGATAGAAATATTTTTCTATAGAAAAATTTTCGATAGAAATATTTTTCTATAGAAAAATTTTCGATAGAAATATTTTTCTATAGAAAAATTTTCGATAGAAATATTTTTCTATAGAAAAATTTTCGATAGAAATATTTTTCTATAGAAAAATTTTCGATAGAAATATTTTTCTATAGAAAAATTTTCGATAGAAATATTTTTCTATAGAAAAATTTTCGTTGGAAATATTTTTCTATAGAAAAATTTTCGTTAAAAATATTTTTCTATAGAAAAATTTTTAGATAGAAATATTTTTCTATAGAAAAATTTTTAGATAGAAATATTTTTCTATAGAAAAATTTTTAGATAGAAATATTTTTCTATAGAAAAATTTTTACATAGAAATATTTTTCCATAGAAAAATTTTTAGATAGAAATATTTTTCTAGAGAAAAATTTTTAGTAGAAATATTTTTCTATAGAAAAATCTTTAGATAAAAATATTTTTCTATAGAAAAATTTTTAGATAGAAATATTTTTCTATAGAAAAATTTTTAGATAGAAATATTTTTCTATAGAAAAATTTTTAGATAGAAATATTTTTCTATAGAAAAATTTTTAGATAGAAATATTTTTCTATAGAAAAATTTTTAGATAGAAATATTTTTCTATAGAAAAATTTTTAGATAGAAATATTTTACTATAGAAAAATTTTTAGATAGAAATATTTTTCTATAGAAAAATTTTTAGATAGAAATATTTTTCTATAGAAAAATTTTTACATAGAAATATTTTTCTATAGAAAAATTTTTAGATAGAAATATTTTTCTATAGAAAAAATTTTAGATAGAAATATTTTTCTAGAGAAAAATTTTTAGATAGAAATATTTTTCTATAGAAAAATTTTTAGATAGAAATATTTTTCTATAAAAAAATTTTTAGATAGAAATATTTTTCTATAGAAAAAATTTTTAGATAGAAATATTTTTCTAGAGAAAAATTTTTAGATAGAAATATTTTTGTTTAGAAAAATTTTCTGTTGGGTGTAAATTGTACTGTATGGTATAAATTCTCTTTAAATGACATGACATAAGTAGAAAAGAATACATCATATGCAATCAGGTCTGTCATGAATTAGTTATGTAGCAACAGGCTGCTACTGTGAGAGCAGATAAAAAGAAAATGATTATTCTTTAAGAGCAGTGACCCAAAACATTACCCTTCTTTAAAGTCGAGTGCTTATGAAAGAAAATGGTCTCCTTTTACTGAAACTAATTAGACAATACACAAACATACATACGTGTCTGTTGATAAATACTTTCACATTACTCGTCAGCATAATTAGATGGAAACATTAGCTTTAACATAGATATGAGCTTTAAAGGAAAATTTTGTTTGCTAGATGCTTCAGAGCAGTAATGAAAAGAACAAAATTGGGTTAACATGCGTTCTGTTGGTAGATGTAAGAACTAGAAACTTTTTTTCTGAAATAATTTTTTGGTTTGTCATCCTATCTTCTTTGGGAAGCTCATAAATGCAATTATTTTCTTAACTATTTCAGTTATAAAAATTTAAAAAAAATCACCAAAAAAAATACCTCCAATAAATATTCATTTCTCTACCATTTCGAGTTAAAATATTTTCTAATTACAAACTAACAACACAAGTTATTTTCTGACTTTTCATAACCAAGGCAACTGTTAGTCGTTTGTATAATATAATTAATTTTCTTTGTAAATTTTCATCTTTATGGTTTTCTTTGTAAAATATTTTTGCCGATTCAAACTATTATTATATAAATACTTTGTGTATTTGTACTAAAGTTTACTTCTATGTTATTCATAACTATTTTAAACAGGAACTACTTCAGGAATCTTTGAATATCATCCTTTATTTTGTTCATATAATTTTAGCTGCTGGATATTTGACTTCATTAATTTCTCTAGCTTTTCTAATATTCATTGTTTTCACAGAAACTCTGTTCATAAGAAATCATTTGTTAAATTAATTAATTTTGTTTAGAAATAGGTACACAAAAGAAATACTTGTGGGTAAATACAAATGTTGGACATTTTTAATATTTTTTTTAATTCTTACATGTATTTTCAAAATCAAAATACTAAAACTAATTCTAATACTAATCTATAATATTAATACGCAAGCACCCATTTATTATACCCTTTTACGCTTTAATTATACACTCATTTCTGGAAAATTTTATACCATTTGAAAGGTATTTTTCTGTAGATCAGACGAATCTATATTTTATTAAAATCGGTTCAGTTTTAAAAAATCGGTTTGGTATTTAAAAATCTTACTAACACAATAAAGAAAACTCACATGCATATGAAATTCAAGAATCAAACAAAAGAAATTGTATGCAAACATGTTTTCTTTTGTTTTTATTATTTTTGGTGAGAGGGTGATGAGAATAAAAGAGTATATTTGTGGGGAGGTAGTGGTAGCCAAAGACAAAAATAAAGAGTATTTTATTACAATTAAATAAATGTTTTTGTTTTGTAAAATAATAGCAACAAAAATTATTGGCGTTGATTTTATTATTTGTGGTGAGGGAGTGAAAGACAAAATTAATATTTTGGAAGATTTGACAAAAAAAGTGCTTAAAATGTAAACCTTTCAAATTAGAATTATTTGAAGTTAAATTTTTATGGAATTTTGTTTTTTGGGTTGGTTTATTGGGATAAAATCTTCGAGTGATTGAGGAATAAATATTATGTTAAAAAATTAGATAATACGCATGAGATCATTAAGAGCTATTTTACAATGCCAATTTTTTTTAAGTCACAGTAGTAAAGATTTGAATAAGAACATTGTGACTTATACCCAAAAAGGATGTTACCGATTAAAAAAACAGTCTTTTGAAGGAAAGTTTATAATAATTACAGATTATTATGATGTAAAGAACGTAAACAATTGAAAATTAAATGCTTTAAGATATGTCTTATGACATTTTGTTCTTCTAATGTAAATTATCTATTATTTACTCAATGCTGATGTGAAGTAATTATTGTAAACAATTAAGAATTATTGTTTTACTAATTTTCTCAAAAAACTAAAGCGTTTCTAATGACAAATTCTCATTATTTACCTATTGTTGATATAATGTAAGCAATGTAAACAATAATAATTTAATTCTTTTATAAATTTTGTGACTTTATTAAAGCAGTTTGATTCCATTTACGTGGTGTAAATAATGTAAACAATGTGAGCCATACAAAATTTATATATTTTGTAAACAATTTTTGACTATTTACATATTGTTAACGCGGTGAAAATACTGTTTTATTAACTGTTGACATAATGTAAACAATGTAAACAGTAAAAGTTTAAAGGTATTAAAAGTTTTTAAAACTTATTTAGTTAATAGCTGCAATTTTTGCATTATCTACCAATTGTTTACACCATGTAAATAATGTTATCAATACAAAATTTACAATTTCTATAATCTTTTTTTTTTTTTGTTTACACGATGTAAATAATCTAAAGGGAAGAGAATTGTACATTCTGTTTCAATATATTGATAAAAATATAGATTTTATTCATTGTTTACATGATGTAAAAAATATAAACAATAAAAATTTAATGGTATTAAAAGTTTTTTAAACTTATTTAGGCATTTGAAGTCCTTTTTAAAATATTTACCAAATGTTTACATGATGTAAATAATGTGAACAATAGAAAATATAGATTTTATTCATTGTTTACATGATGTAAAATGTATTAAAAGTTTTTTAAACTAATGTATTAAAAGTTTTTTAAACTAATTTAGGCATTGGAAGTGGTTTACACAATATTTACCAATTGTTTACATGATGTAAATTATGTCAACAACATAAAATTTATATATTTTAAAGTTTTTACGATGTAAATAATGTAAAATGTTCTAATTTAATGATAAAATATAGAATTTATTCATTGTTTACATGATGTAAACAATGTAAACAATAAAAGTTTAATGGTATTATAAGTTTTAAAAAATTGTTTAGACATTTGAAGTGGATTTTAGAATTTTTAACAATTGTTTACATGGTGTAAATTATGTCAAAACACAAAATTTACATATTTTAAAGTTTTCACGATGAAAATAATGTAAGAAGGCGAAAATGGTACATATTGTTTTAACTTAATGAAAAAATATTGTTTTTACTTTGTTTTATTCATTGTTTACATGATGTTTATAATATAAACAAGAGAGATTTAAACTGTTCAAACTGTTTTAAAAGTATTAATATACACTTAAAGCTTTTAATGTCATTTTTGTATAAAAAGACAATTGTTTGCATGAGTTATTAATTGTCGGTCTGAATCAAATGTAAATACAAAACTGATTAATGTTTAGAAAATGCTATAATATCAGGAAGGAATATTAAAAGGCAAATCTTGCATTGCGCTTGGAAGCTTTTACAGATTCCAAGTACTTCGTGGTTCTCGCGGTTAATTATGCAGTAAAATGATAATAAATTTTAAATATTAGGATTTTTGTTAAAAAGTTAAATAAGACCTTGATTTCTCTATCATTTTTGTCAGTCCGTTAGTAACGCTTACAAGTTCATCTGTTCATCACTTTATAGAGCATTTTGACAACGGTAACGCAAGATGTTTTGATAAGAGCTACTAAGTCTAACACTTTTTCCTTCTCATTCACTTCTGAAAATGCAAAAACGGTTTATTATGGAATATCTTGAATCAGTTAACTCTTCGAGAGCTACACAATTTTTAATTATAGTTTTGCCAATTTGGCCAATTCGACGCTCTGTTGTATGGAGTGACATAGAAATCAATGAGATCAATTTCTCCACATATCCGTTTAGCCCGAGCAATTTTAAAAACTTGCTACATTGACACTGTCATTTTTGACTTAAAGCTCTGATTGTATGAGTTTTCTTTTTGTAGAGAAGTAGCACTCAGGCAAATACTGCCTGTACAATTGCATATGGAGTATATACGAATTGGGTAATCTTATTTGGAAAGGGGATGGTAGAGAAGATAAAGATATATCTATTTTTAGAACAGTGAAGTTGCGCCGTTTGTTGTTATTTAGACGCATTTTTTTATTTTACAGCCAATTTTGTTATTGCTGTAGTCTTACCGCCGACGGAAGATGGTGTGGTAATTAATAATTTTAATTCTGTTATCATTGACTCCCAGTGGAGCATAGGGCCTTAAATTTAATAAGAATTAATAATTACAGAAATTGTTGTTGCCGAGACCGGGGATCGAACCCAGGCTCAATGTGATATTACGTGCTAATCAACTAAGCCACAGCACGCGAAATTTGTATTCACAATGAACTAGATGACGGTCGATTGTGTCGACCACAGGATACGCTAGTACTAATAATTATAACATTTGACCTCAATTTAATAACACTAGCGTATCCTGCGGTCGACACAATCGACCGTCGTCTAGTTCATTGAAACCTTAAAAAAAATTTGTTCCTTTAAAGTATAATTGTACTATTTAACTATATATTTTGAATTCAAAGAAATTTTGTATGTATCCATATATACTTACAAAAATCATGTGATTCAAAAATTTTATTAAGGTACGGTCAGACTCATTAAACATTTAAATCAAATATTTTGAGTAAAATATTGTCAAAACAATATAATAAAAAATTTGTGGTCACACTTGCACATTTATTTGACGATTTTTATTTGATAAAATACAGAAAAAATACGTTCAAAGTATAAACAAAAAAACAGGTTTTATTTATGGTCACACTGAAGATTAAATATTTTCCCAAAAAATATTTGATCAAATTTTTTCAAAACAAAATTGTGTATCTAGCAATTTGTTTCTCATATTTGAGTTGTTGTTTCTCAAATTTGATGTTGTTGTTTCTAAAATTTGATGTTGTTGTTTCTCAAATTTGATATTGTTGTTTCTGTTTGAATAGTAAACAATAGAAATGCTCAGCTGTTATTTGCCCCTGTTTGATGTTACAACAATTTTGTAAGATTAAATAATTATTTGATCAAAATTTAATAAAATACTAGCGTATCCTGCGGTCGACACAATCGACCGTCATCTAGTTCATTGTGAATACAAATTTCCCGTTCTGTGGCTTGGTTGGTTAGCACGTAATATCACATTGAGCCTGAGTTCGATCCCCGGTCTCGGCAACAACAATTTCTGTAATTATTAATTTCTATTAAATTTAAGGCCCCTAGGCTCCACTGGAAGTCAATGATAACAGAATTAAAATTATTAATTACCACAGCATCTTCCGTCGGCGGTAAGACTACAGCAATAACCCGCCGTCTACGAAAAATAAATAAAATTGGCTGTAAAACAAAAAAATGCGTCTAAATAACAACAAATGGCGCAACTTCACTGTTCTAAAAATAGATATACCTTTCTCTTCTCTACCATCCCCTTTCCAAATAAGGTTACCCAATTCGTATGTACTCCATATGCAATTGTATAGGCAGTATTTGCCTGAGTGCTACTTCCCTATAAAAAGAAAACTCATACAATCAGAGCTTTAAGTCAAAAATGACAGTGTCGATGTAGCAAGTTTTTAAAAATGCTCGGGCTAAACGGATATGTGGAGAAATTGATCTCATTGATTTCTATGTCACTCCATACAACAGAGCGTCGAATTGGCCAAATTGGCAAAACTATAATTAAAAATTGTGTAGCTCTCGAAGAGTTTACTGATTCAAGATATTCCATAATAAACCGTTTTTGCATTTTCAGAAGTGAATGAGAAGGAAAAAGTGTTAGACTTAGTAGCTCTTATCAAAACATCTTGCGTTATCGATGTCAAAATGCTCTATAAAGTGATGAACAGATGAACTTGTAAGCGTTACTAACGGACTGACAAAAATGATAGAGAAATCAAGGTCTTATTTAACTTTTTAACAAAAATCCTAATATTTAAAATTTATTATCATTTTACTGCATAATTAACCGCGAGAACCACGAAGTACTTGGAATCTGTAAAAGCTTCCAAGCGCAATGCAAGATTTGCCTTTTAATATTCCTTCCTGATATTATAGCATTTTCTAAACATTAATCAGTTTTGTATTTACATTTGATTCAGACCGACAATTAATAACTCATGCAAACAATTGTCTTTTTATACAAAAATGACATTAAAAGCTTTAAGTGTATATTAATACTTTTAAAACAGTTTGAACAGCTTAAATCTCTCTTGTTTACATTATAAACATCATGTAAACAATGAATAAAACAAAGTAAAAACAATATTTTTTCATTAAGTTAAAACAATATGTACCATTTTCGCCTTCTTACATTATTTTCATCGTGAAAACTTTAAAATATGTAAATTTTGTGTTTTGACATAATTTACACCATGTAAACAAATGTTAAGTATTCTAAAATCCACTTCAAATGTCTAAACAAGTTTTTAAAACTTATAATACCATTAAACTTTTATTGTTTACATTGTTTACATCATGTAAACAATGAATAAATTCTATATTTTATCATTAAATTAGAACATTTTACATTATTTACATCGTAAAAACTTTAAAATATAAAAATTTTATGTTGTTGACATAATTTACATCATGTAAACAATTGGTAAATATTGTGTAAACCACTTCCAATGCCTAAATTAGTTTAAAAAACTTTTAATACATTAGTTTAAAAAACTTTTAATACATTTTACATCATGTAAACAATAATTAAAATCTATATTTTCTATTGTTCACATTATTTACATCATGTAAACATTTGGTAAATATTTTAAAAAGGACTTCAAATGCCTAAATAAGTTTAAAAAACTTTTAATACCATTAAATTTTTATTGTTTATATTTTTTACATCATGTAAACAATGAATAAAATCTATATTTTTATCAATATATTGAAACAGAATGTACAATTCTCTTCCCTTTAGATTATTTACATCGTGTAAACAAAAAAAAAAGATTATAGAAATTGTAAATTTTGTATTGATAACATTATTTACATGGTGTAAACAATTGGTAGATAATGCAAAAATTGCAGCTATTAACTAAATAAGTTTTAAAAACTTTTAATACCTTTAAACTTTTACTGTTTACATTGTTTACATTATGTCAACAGTTAATAAAACAGTATTTTCACCGCGTTAACAATATGTAAATAGTCAAAAATTGTTTACAAAATATATAAATTTTGTATGGCTCACATTGTTTACATTATTTACACCACGTAAATGGAATCAAACTGCTTTAATAAAGTCACAAAATTTATAAAAGAATTAAATTATTATTGTTTACATTGCTTACATTATATCAACAATAGGTAAATAATGAGAATTTGTCATTAGAAACGCTTTAGTTTTTTGAGAAAATTAGTAAAACAATAATTCTTAATTGTTTACAATAATTACTTCACATCAGCATTGAGTAAATAATAGATAATTTACATTAGAAGAACAAAATGTCATAAGACATATCTTAAAGCATTTAATTTTCAATTGTTTACGTTCTTTACATCATAATAATCTGTAATTATTATAAACTTTCCTTCAAAAGACTGTTTTTTTAATCGGTAACATCCTTTTTGGGTATAAGTCACAATGTTCTTATTCAAATCTTTACTACTGTGACTCTTAAAAAAATTGGCATTGTAAAATAGCTCTTAATGATGTCATGCGTGCCCTTCCCTGCAATATTATCTAATTTTTTAACATAATATTTATTCCTCAATCACTCGAAGATTTTATCCCAATAAACCTACCCAAAAAACAAAATTCCATAAAAATTTAACTTCAAATAATTCTAATTTGAAAGGTTTACATTTTAAGCACTTTTTTTTCGTCAAATCTTCCAAAATATTAATTTTGTCTTTCACACCCTCACCACAAATAATAAAAACAATACCAATAATTTTTGTTGCTATTATTTTACAAAACAAAAACATTTATTTAATTGTAATAAAATACTCTTTATTTTTGTCTTTGGCTACCACTACCTCCCCACAAATATACTCTTTTATTCTCATCACCCTCTCACCAAAAATAATAAAAACAAAAGAAAACATGTTTGCATACAATTTCTTTTGTTTGATTCTTGAATTTCATATGCATGTGAGTTTTCTTTATTGTGTTAGTAAGATTTTTAAATACCAAACCGATTTTTTAAAACTGAACCGATTTTAATAAAATATAGATACGTCCGATCTACGGAAAAATACCTTTGAAATGGTAAAAAATTTTCCAGAAATGAGTGTATAATTAAAGCGTAAAAGGGGATAATAAATGGGTGCTTGCGTATTAATATTATAGATTATAGATAACATGTTTCAAGTTTTATAATTTCTAGTCTGCAATTATTCCATCAAGTACGAGTATCAACTAAACTCTTCCATGTGGTTAAAGTTAAACAAATTTTAAAACAAAATTATTCATGACAGCCACTAAAAGTTTTTGTGAAATACTGAATCTCGAATTAACAACAAACATCCGTTTGACAATTAGTTCTAGAACGAAGTCGACACATAAAACAAAAAAGAATAAATTTCAGAAATGAACAACAAATGTTTAGTTGGTAAATAAGTGCGAAATATTTTTGGTTTTAATTGAGGATTTTTGGGAAATTTTTTTAACCAAATGCCAGGATGAAAAAACTTCTGACAATGACTCAAACAAGAAGACCAAAATTACAATACCAAGTGGCAGATACTACAGAAACCCATATATATTTAAGGCAGCACCAAAGCGCCTTTACGATAACAAAAACAATGAGAATAGAATGTAATGAATGTTGAAGGAATAAGGAAAAGTTTTCACTGCATCCACAAATTACATTGAAGCAAAATGCAAAAGTCACGTTCTTGGCTGTGCTCGTACTATTTAGGAGCATATAATGCTGAAGAGATAGAACTAACTACTGGTACCAGTACCAAAAAATACTTACAAACGCATTAGTAATTTGAGTTATTTTATAATTTTATTTTTAGATTTTTTTAGTATTTGATTCATCTTTACAAAAGTTTGTGTAATGTAGAAATGTTGTTTTTAATAATTTTTTTTTATATTATACACGTAATGTTTTAATTTGTTCAAACAAATGAATGGGACAAAAATTTGGGTTTTCAGTTTGAAAAGTTAAAATTTTTTGCGAAAATTGTTGTAAAAGTCAACGACATAATTTTTTACAAAGACAATTTAGATCATGAGGCTTGTGTTCCATATTTCACATCCATATAAAAGCGTTAATTTGACATTTGATTTAAATTTTGTTTAAGTTTTAGTCGATATATAGTATCTACGTGTATTTCTAGACAAAATTCAAAAACATACACGTACGTGCTTTTGTTTGAGGTTATATAAGTCTTTGACACATCTCAGGTAACAGAAGTCTTTAATATCTTCAATATCTGCTGAGCCATTGACAAGGAATGAGGTGTTGTAGTTTTCACATATTCGCTATTATTTGATTTGTATTTTAAGGTAAGAGGGGAAAATAAATTACTCTTAGTATCTGGGAACAGAACAAAAGAATCGTCGGCAGAGTTGCCGTTTTTTATACTTTTAACTAAAGGGCATAAGTAAAAAGAAATCAGTGTTAACATAATTCTCGTTTTCTATTTCGCATAAGAGTTCAGTTAAATAGATGATCTTAACTACTGGCGTTCAAGAGTGGGTGACACATTGTGCTAATGAAGTCCGCAGTGGGGCAGAAAATGCAGCATTCCACACTGC
This sequence comes from Stomorhina lunata, assembly GCA_933228675.1. Taxonomy (NCBI): domain Eukaryota; kingdom Metazoa; phylum Arthropoda; class Insecta; order Diptera; family Rhiniidae; genus Stomorhina; species Stomorhina lunata. Next base: position 89,045,317 of record OW121744.1, on the reverse strand, counting down.
AAGTGTCACATAGTTTTTTTTTCAGTATTCCTACTAATTATTAATCTAATTTAAATCATAAAAATTTGTAAAAAAAATAATTTATGATATGGACCTAAGCCCGACGTGAACTCATAAAATCTTTTTTTTTTTTCGAATAAAAATTTATTACTTTTTCTATCGAAAAATTTTTAATAAACAAAAACATTCTATAGAAAAATTTTTGGTAAAAAAAATATTCTATATAAAAATTTTTGATAAAAAAAATAAAATTTTTTATTTCTTCTACTGAAAAATTTTCTATAGAAAAATTTTCGATAAACATTTTTCTGTAAAAAAATAAAAATTTTTTTCTAAAAAATTTTCGATAAAAATATTCTTCTATAGAAAATTTTTCTAAAAAATTTTTGATGGAAACATTTTCTATAAAAAAAAATTTAAATCAAAAAATTTTCTAAAGAAAATTTTTTTATCAAGAATTTATTCAAAAGTTGTTCTACAGAAAAATATTTCTATTGAAAATTTTTTAACAAAAATTAAAACAAAATGTATCGGAAATTTTTCCATAGAAAAACATTTTTGTTTAAATTTTTACAGAAAAATATTTCTGTCGAAAAATTTTCTATAAAATAAAATTTTAATCGAAAATTTTTCCAAAGAAAATTATTTTTTTTATAGAAAATTTTTCTAAAAAATTATTGATAACAACATTTTCTAAAGAAAAATTTTCAATTAGAAAATTTTCAATAGAAAAATTTTTTATCAAACATTTACTAAAAAATTTTTCTACAGAAAAACATTTCTATTGAAAATTTTTTAGCAAAATTTTTTTTCTTTTTTTTAGAAAAAAAAAATTGTCGAAATTTTTTCTTTAGAAAAATTTTTTTGAGAAAATTTTTCGATAGAAAAATATTTTTGTTTAAATTTTTACAGAAAAATATTTTGTATAAAATAAAATTTGAATCAAAAATTTTTCCAAAGAAAATTATTTTTATCAAAAATTTTTCTATAAGTATAGCCCACAGAGAAAGGCAGCTAAGGGTAAAAACGGCATTGTTCAGGATACCCATTTTAAACATTTAAATATAATTTTTTTACCTTATTTTTACCCTTAGGTCCCTTTCTCTATGTGCGCAAAATACTCTTAGGTCCCTTTCTCTATGCGTTTCTTGTGGATTTTGTTGTTGTATTTTCTTTAACAACGCGTCACCACCAATTATCCAAATTCCCACTAAATGTTTTAGATACTAATTTTCACGAGTTTTCCGATATTTTCGGAAATTACAAAAAGTCATCGGCTTCTGGTGGTATGGGCTGTCTACGCCTGCTTATAAGTTATTAAATTGTAAATAATTCAGTGTCATTAGTTATAATTTAAAACAACTTAAAACTTTTAAATTATTACATTTCGAAAATAAAGAAAAAATAATTTTTCTCATCGAATTTTTTTTTAGTTTTTGGCCGATTGTGCATTCTTTATTGAACCGATAGTTAAAAAAAAAATACTGGGAGCAAATACAAAATTTGTCACACTGGCTGGTGTTTATATAAGACTTTCTGGTGCTTAATTTAGTGGCCATAGCTATTATAGTTTAAATGATAAACTATAATAAAATGGGCATTTAAGTTAATTTATGGTGGAATTTAGGCTGTTTCTGTAAGTGTTTTGTATGGGAGCTATGGTTAAATGTGAACCGATTTTAATGAAATTTTATAAGCTTCATAGTGCTTGTGAAAAACTTCTATATACCAAATTTTTTCATCATAACTGTTGTAATATGTCATTAATTAGCAAATAAGCAATTAGCCTAGACGAGGTTATACAGGAGCTATGGTCAAATGTGAACCAATTTTACTCGATTTCAATATTAAAATTTTCTCAGAAATGAAGAATATTTTTGCCAAGTTTCAGTGACATAACTCTTTTCGTTTAGGCGTTATCGTGATTTCAACAGACATACAGACGGACATCGCTCAATCGGGCATATTTTTCAAAAAGCAGCAAATTTTCAGAAATCGGCAGAAAAAATAGAAATTGTCAAAAATATATCACAAGTATAGCCGAATATTTGAAAAAAAAAATTAATTTCAAATTTTTCTATAGCACAAACTTTTATTGAAAATTTTTCTATAAAACAAATTTTATATTGAAAATTTAGCTAAAAGAAAAAAATCGTATTGAAAATTTCTATATGGGCAAATCCAAAAAACATTAAACCAAGGACAAAATTTTAAAACTATTAAAATCACTTAAGATGTAAAAGACCCTATCAAAAGTAATTGGAGTGATATAAATAACGTCAAGTAAAAAAAGGACTCACAGTGTGTAGCGTCCGTCACAGAAATAAAGGTCTTTTTAATACGACTAGTGCAATTTTTCTTTTTTCTCCAATTGAACTTAATTCGTAAAGAGAACTTATAGTACAATTGAACTTGGTTCGTAAAGAGAACTTATAGTATGCTTTACATTAGGCTAAAAATATATAGATGTTAATATAGCATTTTACAGAATAATATGTAAAGAAAAGTGTGTAGCGTCCGTCACAATATATATATTTTCCAAAATGATATTTATTAAATACAAAATTTTCGAGCACATGTCTGTCTTATTCATAACGCAATAACACTGTCTATATCCACAGATTAAATTTAAGGTATTAGGTGCTAAAAATACATACAGTGGGGCAAATTTGATTTTTTTTTGGGATTTTTGGGACACTCTAACAGCTAGCCACAGCATTCTTTTAATGAAAAATAAAATGCATAAAGGAAAAACTTTAAGTAAATATATATATGTAGCCGTTGTGTGATATATTAAATTGTTCCCAAAAACCGCATTTTAACCGCGAACATGAAGAGCAAGTAGATGAAATTCGGAAACAAATAAAACCATTATTTTCACTGAATAACGAATAATTTAAAAAATATGAAATATGAATTTTTTCCTAATAAAATACATTCAAGAAAAACTGTATCGTCAGTCACGTAGCGTCCGCAACAGTTCATTTATGGATTTTTGGTGAAACTGGAAACTTTAAAATATTTTTTAAAAACTGATTGTAATTCTCTGATTTTCCTGTATCTATAATGTATTTACAATTTTTTTTTATCACTATGACCGATTTGATGAAAATAAATGAAACATGTGTTGAAAAAAAAGTCACTTCCATTTTTTGTAGCGTCCGTCGCAGCACTTTAAAAGCGAATATCTTTTCCCCCAAAATCAAATATGTAAATTAACAAACGCCATTCGATAGCACAATCGATGGGCTAATATTCTCTGAAATCTGTGCAAAGATATCTAGTGTAGAACGACAATGGGATACATTGAAGTACAACGAAATCTATACAAATGTATCGTCCGTCACGCAGGATTTGCCCATATGCAAACAAAACAATTTGATATCAATAATTCTTCTAGTAGCTGGTAGACCGAGCCTTGCTCGGAGCTTTATGATAAGCATTTTGAGGAAAATTTTAAAGTTTTTATATATTTTATATTATAAAGTGCTAAAATAAATTAAGAGGAAAGACATTGTAGAAATATTCAGTTAATTTTGAATTACTTGATTTATTTTGTCCGACCAACACATAGTTTGCATAGTTTACAGTTTAACTCATTTTGAATAATTTTGGATATTAGTCATATCAACAGAAACCTCTGTCGACTCATGCGCAACAACTTTGCTAAAGATTATAGTCTGATCAAATGCACAGTTTACGATTTAATTCATTTTGAGTAGTTTTCTGTGGCGCCACCTATCGGACTTTGCTTATCCCAATTCATAAAACTTCTTCGGCTTATCCGTAACAACTTTGCTGAAGATTATAGCATGATTAAATGTACATCTTACTATTAAATTGACTTTGAGTAAATTTCAGTAGCGCCACCTGTCGAAATTTCTTCATACCAACTAAGAAACCTTCGTCGGCTCATGTGCAACAACTTTACTAAAGATTGTAGCATGATTAAATGTACAGATTACGATTAAATTGACTTTGAATAAGTTTCTGTAGCGCCACCTGTCGGAAATTATTCATACCAACTAAAAAGCCTTCGTCAGCTCATGCGCTACAACTTTGCTAAAGATCATAGCATGATCAAATGTACAGTTTACGATTTAATTAATTTTTAGTAATTTTCAGTGGCGCCATCTGTCGGAAATTAGTCGTATCAACTTTAAAACCTTCGCCGGCTTATCCGCAACATCTTCGCTAAAGAGCATAACACAATCAAATTCACAGTTTACTATTCTATAAAGAACATACATACAGACAAACATTCATTTGTTTAAAATAATACTAATTTTTTCCCCTTTTTATTCCCTAATTTCTAAAAGTTCCATATGTATATTTGGTACTTTTTTGTTGCCAATTGAATTCGGTACATTTTTTTTAAAACGCATTTAACATAATGTATAATGTTCCTATTCATATTACTTTGGAGAAGTTAGGTTATCATTTTATCCCTTTTTTACCCATTTTGGCTCCAAAATCAAAAATGTACCAAATACGTGTTTCATGTTTTTTTTACATCTATTGATTGCAGTACCAAGTTTCTTTCTATATTCTTTAGTTTAAAATATAAGAGTGGGTTAAAAAGGTGCGAAAAAAACTATTTTCACCCTTTTTCGGACATAGTTTCAAAAAAGTACCAAACACCTGTCCGCTTATTTTCAAAGCTGTTTAAAACGTAATTTTAATTTTGTTTCTATACCTATTACTTTAGGAGACATAGCGTTTTCGATTTTTCCCCTTTTTACCCTCTTAGAGGTAAAAGTTCCAAAAGTCCCTTCTTCTTCGACCTATACATCAAAAAAGATACCCACTGTCCAAATTTTATCAAAATCGTTAGAGCCGTTTTCGAGATAGCCATTCTATATTTATATATATATATATATATATATATATATATATATATATATATATATATATATATATATATATACAATTATTGCTCGTTTAAGAATATAAGAGTACCTGGTAGACCGAGCCTTGCTCGGAGCTTTATGATAAGCATTTTGAGGAAAATTTTAAAGTTTTTATATATTTTATATTATAAAGTGCTAAAATAAATTTAGAGGAAAGACATTGTAGGAATATTCAGTTAATTTTGAATTATTTGATTTATTTTGTCCGACCAACACATAGTTTGCATAGTTTACAGTTTAACTCATTTTGAATAATTTTGGAAATTATTCATATCAACAGAAACCTCTGTCGACTCATGCGCAACAACTTTGCTAAAGATTATAGTCTGATCAAATGCACAGTTTACGATTTAATTAATTTTGAGTAGTTTTCTGTGGCGCCACCTGTCGGACTTTGCTTATTCCAATTCATAAGCCTTCTTCGGCTTATCTGTAACAACTTTGCTGAAGATTATAGCATGATTAAATGTACAGCATACGATTAAATTGACTTTGAGTAAATTTCAGTAGCGCCACCTGTCGAAATTTCTTCATACCAACTAAGAAACCTTCGTCGGCTCATGTGCAACAACTTTGCTAAAGATTGTAGCATGATTAAATGTACAGATTACGATTTAATTGACTTTGAGTAAGTTTCTGTAGCGCCACCTGTCGGAAATTATTCATACCAACTAAAAAGCCTTCGTCGGCTCATGCGCTACAACTTTGCTAAAGATCATAGCATGATCAAATGTATAGTTTACGATTTAATTAATTTTTAGTAATTTTCAGTGGCGCCATCTGTAGGAAATTAGTCTTATCAACTTTAAAACCTTCGCTGGCTTATTCGCTAAAGAGCATAACACAATCAAATTCACAGTTTACTATTCTATAAAGAACATACACACAGACAAACATTCATTTTTACAAAATAATACTAATTTTTCCCCCTTTTTATTCCCTAATTTCTAAAAGTTCCATATGTATATTTGGTACTTTTTTGGTGCCAATTGAATTCCGTAAATTTTTTTAAAACGCATTTAACATAATGTATAATGTTCCTATTCATATTACTGTGGAGATGTTAAGTTATCATTTTATCCCTTTTTTACCCATTTTGGCTCCAAAATCAAAAAGTACCAAATACTTGTTTCATGTTTTTCTTACATCTATTGACTGCAGTACCAAGTTTCTTTCTATATTTTTTAGTTTAAAATATAAGAGTGGGTTAAAAAACTATTTTCACCCTTTTTTACCCCCTATCGAACATAGTTTCAAAAAAGTACCAAACACCTTTCCGCTTATTTTCAAAGCTGTTTAAAACGTAATTTTAATTTTGTTTCTATACCTATTACTTTAGGAGACATAGCGTTTTCGATTTTTTCCCCTTTTTACCCGTTTTTACCCTCTTAGAGGTAAAAGTTCCAAAAGTCCCTTCTTCTTTGACCTATACATCAAAAAAGATACCCACTGTCCAAATTTTATCAAAATCGTTAGAGCCGTTTTCGAGATAGCCATTCTATATATATATATATATATATACAATTACTGCTCGTTTAAGAATATAAGATATATATATATATATATATATATATATATATATATATATATATATATACAATTATTGCTCGTTTAAGAATATAAGATACAAAACATTTTATATATTCCAAAGTTTTCCATACAAAAAATGTTTATGAAAATTTTTCTATAACTTAGAAAAAATTAAACTTGGTTATAATTTTGACTGTTGACCAGTCTAATCTTTAACACTAATTTCATTTCCTTGACATCAATTTTATTATTCTACAGTATCTTTTGACCAATTTGCTGGCAAAAGTTTAACAAAGTTTCATTGAAAAGAAGCCAGAAGTAAAAAATAGATAAATTGTTTAGTATGAAAAACCCTATTAATATTTCATAGGAAAAAGCTTAGAAAGATTTCCTTAAAATCTCAAATAATTACATAGTTATTTTTTTCCCAAGGTCCTTATTTCTTAATTTCCTTTTAAACGTTTCCTTGTACGAACTATGCTTGTTTTAGTGACCTTTGATAATATCTCCATTATACCTTCAACTACTAAATACTTAAATTACCTTGGCGAAAGGTTAAATTTCTTGCTTAATACTAAAAAGTTTTTCATTTATACCTTTAACATATTCTTTAATGTTAATATAACGCAAATAATAAGCGGCTAAGACCCGCTGGAAGATTTCTATAAAATTTAACCCAAAAGTACCTTCTGTTACTGTAAAAATGAAAAAGAAGAAATTTGTCGTTATATAAATATAAATAAATGTTAAATGAAATTTTTTTAAAACCGTAATTAAAAGCAATGACAGAATAAGGCGGATATTTAATACCCTACAACATAAGTTCTAATTCTGTTAGGGGACATATCAGTTCTATTTTTTGTTCTATTCTGTTTCTAATTCTATTCTAGTTCTGTTCTAGTTCTGTTCTAGTTCTGTTCTAGTTCTGTTCTAGTTCTGTTCTAGTTCTGTTCTAGTTCTGTTCTAGTTCTGTTCTAGTTCTGTTCTAGTTCTGTTCTAGTTCTGTTCTAGTTCTGTTCTAGTTCTGTTCTAGTTCTGTTCTAGTTCTGTTCTAGTTCTGTTCTAGTTCTGTTCTAGTTCTGTTCTAGTTCTGTTCTAGTTCTGTTCTAGTTCTGTTCTAGTTCTGTTCTAGTTCTGTTCTAGTTCTGTTCTAGTTCTGTTCTAGTTCTGTTCTAGTTCTGTTCTAGTTCTGTTCTAGTTCTGTTCTAGTTCTGTTCTAGTTCTGTTCTAGTTCTGTTCTAGTTCTGTTCTAGTTCTGTTCTAGTTCTGTTCTAGTTCTGTTCTAGTTCTGTTCTAGTTCTGTTCTAGTTCTGTTCTAGTTCTGTTCTAGTTCTGTTCTAGTTCTGTTCTAGTTCTGTTCTAGTTCTGTTCTAGTTCTGTTCTAGTTCTGTTCTAGTTCTGTTCTAGTTCTGTTCTAGTTCTGTTCTAGTTCTGTTCTAGTTCTGTTCTAGTTCTGTTCTAGTTCTGTTCTAGTTCTGTTCTAGTTCTGTTCTAGTTCTGTTCTAGTTCTGTTCTAGTTCTGTTCTAGTTCTGTTCTAGTTCTGTTCTAGTTCTGTTCTAGTTCTGTTCTAGTTCTGTTCTAGTTCTGTTCTAGTTCTGTTCTAGTTCTGTTCTAGTTCTGTTCTAGTTCTGTTCTAGTTCTGTTCTAGTTCTGTTCTAGTTCTGTTCTAGTTCTGTTCTAGTTCTGTTCTAGTTCTGTTCTAGTTCTGTTCTAGTTCTGTTCTAGTTCTGTTCTAGTTCTGTTCTAGTTCTGTTCTAGTTCTGTTCTAGTTCTGTTCTAGTTCTGTTCTAGCTCTGTTCTAGTTCTGTTCTAGTTCTGTTCTAGTTCTGTTCTAGTTCTGTTCTAGTTCTGTTCTAGTTCTGTTCTAGTTCTGTTCTAGTTCTGTTCTAGTTCTGTTCTAGTTCTGTTCTAGTTCTGTTCTAGTTCTGTTCTAGTTCTGTTCTAGTTCTGTTCTAGTTCTGTTCTAGTTCTGTTTTAGTTCTGTTCTAGTTCTGTTCTAGTTCTGTTCTAGTTCTGTTCTAGTTCTGTTCTAGTTCTGTTCTAGTTCTGTTCTAGTTCTGTTCTAGTTCTGTTCTAGTTCTGTTCTAGTTCTGTTCTAGTTCTGTTCTAGTTCTGTTCTAGTTCTGTTCTAGTTCTGTTCTAGTTCTGTTCTAGTTCTGTTCTAGTTCTGTTCTAGTTCTGTTCTAGTTCTGTTCTAGTTCTGTTCTAGTTCTGTTCTAGTTCTGTTCTAGTTCTGTTCTAGTTCTGTTCTAGTTCTGTTCTAGCTCTGTTCTAGTTCTGTTCTAGTTCTGTTCTAGTTCTGTTCTAGTTCTGTTCTAGTTCTGTTCTAGTTCTGTTCTAGTTCCGTTCTAGTTCTGTTCTAGTTCTTTTCTAGTTCTGTTCTAGTTCTATTCTAGATCTGTTCTAGTTCTGTCCTAGCTCTATTCTAGTTCTGTTCTAGTTAATTTTAGTGTATCTGCCTACTGTAGGGCTTAATCGAGAAAATATGTTGCAATGTTTTTAGTTTATTTCTTATTTTGTCTATAGGACCAAAGTGTTGATGGTTTCCTTGTATTTTTTTTATGTAGTCAAATTCTAAAAATCTTTTTTATCACTTTTCCTCTTACATATGAACATTTTTTCTTGTTGACTTTATATAACATCATTCTTTTGCCATCACCCTTAGGGGAATTTACATAATGACTTTTGTGTTTAGCTTAAGGTGTTTTGTTTGCCCGACAAAAAAAAAATGTAATTTTCAGAGGTAAATAGACACAAAATTGATGTTGGTTGGTTGAATGACTAAACATATTTTATTTAAGATATAAGTGGCTAAGGGGAAGACATCAAGATAAGATGTAAAGGCCTAAATACATGAATAGAAGTTCAAGGGGGCGACAACACAAAGCATATGACTATGATATTATAAATAATGATACATTTTTGCTTATGCTTTTGAATATGTTAAACGTTTTTCTTTTATACTCGGATATTGTAAGTATAATCGTATTCGCTTAATTTGGTTTTATTTTGAAAAATTCTTTCACTAGATATTTCAATACATATACAATGTTTTAAAGCAGGAAGTTAAATTACATCACACATACAACCATGGAACAGAAGATATTAGTGGCATTACAAATGTATGGAGAACCACAAACATCATCCATTCTATCGCATCATACTCATACTCAACATAACAAAAAATTACTTAAATCCCCAAGTGCTACTAAATGTGTTCCAAAAGTTATTAAAAGAATCCTAAAATTGTAAAGCAATTTAATTTGTTTTTAAAAAAGTAATTACAGTCATGGTTATTTTCTGGTTACATTTTATTCGACATCCATTAAAATTTTAATTTAAAAAACACTTTCTAAATAAATAACAGAATCATTTTTAGGTCACTATCAAAAGCCAAAATGTACTAATATTATCAAAATGTTATTTAAACTTTTTAAAATAACACTAAATGTTCGAATTGAATGGAAGCAAAAACTATTACTGACAAAAAAAAAACTACTTCAAGCCAAAACCATTACAAACAAATCGAACAAAAATTTGATGATACCCAAAAAGGAACTTTTCAACCAACACCAACAAGAGTTAAAACGAGCAAAGTAGTTGGCTTTAACCAAAGTAACCAAAACTAGTGAAAACACTCAGGATTGAATCATTCTAACCACACAGGGAAAATGCAATAAACAAAATTCTTAAAGGCAAAATTAAAGTAAATTCGGAAAAGCCTTTAAAGCTTCACAAACCTATAAAGAGTTATATAAGTTGATATTTAAGGCCATAGTCTATTAACTAGTCTATGTCTTAGTCTAAGTATTAGTATTTGTAGTGTACGATTTTCCAAAATTTTTTTGTATGAATATTTTTATGATTTTTTTGTTTGAAAATAAATTATCAATTCATTTATTTTATTTTTGCTTATTTTTTCTTTAATAACTTTTAACTTTTGTTTAAACAGTCACAATTAATATTGTTTCTCCCTAAAATTGATCTGAATGCTTTTATTAAGCCCAGCAGTGCTTCTCAACCTTTATACAGATATAAGTGTCTTCGCTAAGTATTAATTGAGGCGAATAAGCGTTAGCATGTTGCTAAAGTAAAAATTGTGACGAATTTTAAACTTATCCGTCCCATTGTGCAAAGTTCACTGCTTATAATTCTTCCCCTCGCTTTCTAGATGTTTCTGTTGGTGTTGTTGTTATTCTGTTTATGTCAAATAAGCAGAGCAACATGTTTCTCTTATGTACAGTAAAGAGCATAGCAACATGTTTCTCTTTTATCTACATTCTCTCCCTCTCTCTGTTACTGTTAACTTCAGATAATCTGTTTGTACAAAGTATGTGTGAGTGTGTTCTTGATCATGTGAGAATGTAGTGGAACAGCGTTACCGTTATGCGACTAAAGTCGCAATTTGCGACTTTTTAGGTGGCCTGCGACGCAACCTGCGACTTTTCTTCCATGGCCCTTTTTTGCCACTTTTTCGAATTTTGTGCGACTTTTGACACCTTTTTAGAAAATTATTTAAAATTTTTATTTTTAGCCCATATTCAATATCTCAACTAAAATTCCCAAAAATTATTGTAACTTAAGTATAAATGCCATCACTTTGATCTCAGTTTGCTATCTAAAACCATTGAAAGCAATATTTAATATTTTGCACTATTTTCAAAATCTTCATACAATTTTAGCAAAAAATGATTTTTTGGTGCGCTTTTGCTTTTAGGTGTTAAATGGCAAAAACTCAGTTTACGAGGTAGTTTGGAATTTTTATACATATTTGTCGTATGTTATATCAACATGCAGCACATAAATGAGATATATATCAAACGATGCACAACTAAAAGATCTACCAATCCTTATCCATTTTTTAGGAATTCATTGAGGGGGCCGAAAAATATGCGAAAAAAATTTAAAAGTGGCGAAATTTTGGCAGCCATTAAGTAGTATTTGAATGACGAAATTAAAACATAGAGTGCAATGAATTCATCCCCCAAGTATGGTGTCTATTTCATAAAATAACGACTGGGTCCACATGAAACGAAAAAAGAAGACGAAATATGAAAAAAAAACGTAAATGCCTCATTCGATTTTTTTACGTTTTTGAAATTTGCATTCCAATTACGCTAAGAAGTGAAAACTCGCGCTACTAAGATGTTGCGTTCAATATACCTGTAGACTTAGGAGTTCAAATCTGTAATTAGATTTTCCGAACACCTAAGAGAACAAAAGTTATTCGAGTTGAAAGTCGGTTTTATAGGAATTAAAACTGTTTGATTTTTGCCTATATATAATATCTTTTCAAGTATGAATTGTTTTATAATCTTTTGTTCATTGTTTAAAAAAAAAATGTTATAAAAAAGTGTGCGACTTTTTTTATTGAAAGTGACTTTTTGTGCGACTTTTTTTGTAAAAAGCGACTTTTTCTGCGACTTTTTCAAATTTGTCAGCGGTAACGCTGTAGTGGAACACACATGAACTTTCGTAAGCCACATTGTTAGTGTAATCAACTACAGCTGCTCTTTGTTTACGTCTGCAGAAATTGCTAGAATCTCTTTTCTCTACTATATAAGGCCGACGGGCGAGTATTGTAGGAGCAGTTTTATTTCAAACGCGTATAAGAGAAACAGTGTGACTAAGAATATTTGTAAAGCAGTTTTATGAAGTTTGTTTACAGTTTTTGTGAAAGTGTGTTAAAGTGATTCTAAAGTTAATAAAACGTTTACTTTGAAAAACTACCTAAAGTGTTTTAATTAATTTGTTTACGGTTGTTTGCAAAAAGAATTCCATCCATGTTTTTAAAGGAAAAACGTAACAATATCATGTGGCTGTAATTAAAAAATGTTGCTAATATCGGGTGTTTTTTATTGAGGTATAGAACTTTAAGTTGGCATCACTTTTTTAACTGGCGGCCATTTTGTCAGCTGTCAAGTGATTAATATTTAGTTTGGTTTGCCATTTCATCATGAACAGGTTGACAAAAGAACAACGCTTGCAAATCGTGCAAATTTATTTCTAAAATAATGGTTCAGTTCGCGAAGTTTACCGCAAGCTCCGTCCATTTTATGGTCGACATAATCGTCCATCAGAGCAATTAGTTCGGTTAACCATGGATCGTTTTCGCACTACGTTTACTCTATGTGATAATACGCATCCACAGCGACGTCGAACAGTGCGCACCGAAGAAACAATTGCCGCTGTAGAGCAGTGTTGAAGAGGACCCGAATGAATCGATTCGCTACCGTGCACAGCAATTGGAGCTTTGTCCATCAACTTTATGGAAGATTTTGCGCAAAGATCTTGGCTTGCGACCTTACAAGATCCAGCTTGTGCAAGAATTAAAGCCGCGAGACTATGCAATGCGTTGTGATTTTGGTGTATGGGCCGAAAATGAGATTGATCTTGATGCTGATTTTCATCGCAAAATTTTGTTCAGTGATGAGGCTCATTTTTGGTTGAATGGCTACGTCAACAAGCAAAATTGCTGCATTTGGAGTGAAGAGAATGGAAGAATGGGCTGGTGGAGTCATTGGGCCATACTTCTTCCGAAATAATGCTGGAGAGTCAGTTACCATAAATGGAGACCGGTATAGAGCCATGATAACCGACTATTTTGTTCCCCAATTGGATGGCATGAATGTGGATGAGTTGTGGTTCCAACAAGACGGCGCTACATGCCACACAGCGCACGTCACAATTGATTTATTGAAGGAAACATTCGATGAGCGCATAATTTCGCGGAATGGACCTGTCAATTGGCCACCAAGATCGTGCGATTTGACACCACTGGATTATTTTCTTTAAGGATATGTAAAGTCGCTCGTCTACGCCAACAAACCAGAAACGTTAGGGGATTTGGAAGCCAACATTCGTGGCGTTATTGCCAACATACGGCCCCATATGCTCGAAAAAGTAGTTGAAAATTGGACCTGTATAATTGGCTTGATTCGAGCCAGCCGCGGCGGCCACATGCCCGAAAACATATTTAAACATTAATGGCATAAAATTATCCTTCCAATAAAGCCAAATTTATGGACATTAAAACGATTTTCTTGTGTTTTATTTCAATTCGAAGTTCTATACCTCTAAAAAAAATACCCTGTATATAAGAATTTTTATTCTTAAACGAGCAATAATTGTATATATATGTATATATATATATATATATATATATATATATATATATATATATATATATATATATATATATATATATATATATATAGAATGGCTATCTCGAAAACGGCTCTAACGATTTTGATAAAATTTGGACAGTGGGTATCTTTTTTGATGTATAGGTCGAAGAAGAAGGGACTTTTGGAACTTTTGCCTCCAAGAGGGTAAAAAGGGGAAAAATCGAAAGTAATAGGTATAGAAACAAAATTAAAATTACGTTTTAAACAACTATGAAAATAAGTGGACAGGTGTTTGGTACTTTTTTGAAACTATGTTCGATAGGGGGTAAAAAAGGGTGAAAATAGTTTTTTTGGTACCTTTTTAACCCACTCTTACATTTTAAACTAAAGAATATAGAAATAAACTTTCTACTGCAATCAATAGATGTAAAAGAAACATGAAACACGTATTTGGTACTTTTTTGATTTTGGAGCCGAAATTGGCAAAAAACGGATAAAATGATAACTTAACATCTCCGAAGTAATATGAATAGGAACATTATACATTATGTTAACTGCGTTTTAATAAAATGTACCGAATTCAATTGACACCAAAAAAGAACCAAATATACATATGGAACTTTTAGAAATTAGGGAATAAAAAGGGGGAAAAACTAGTATTATTTTAAACAAATGAATGTTTGTATGTATGTTCTTTATAGAATAGTAAACTGTGAATTTGATCATGTTATGCTCTTTAGCGAAAATGTTGCGGATAAGCCGGCGAAGGTTTTTAAGTTGATAAGACTAATTTCCGACAGATGGCGCCACTGAAAATTATTAAAAATTAATAAAATCGTAAACTGTACATTTGATCATGCTATGATCTTTAGCAAAGTTGTAGCGCATGAGCCGGCGAAGGCTCAGAAACTTACTCAAAGTCAATTTAATCGTAATCTGTACATTTAATCATGCAACAATCTTTAGCAAAGTTGTTGCACATAATCCTTAGTTGGTATGAAGAAATTTCGACAGGTGGCGCCACTGAAATTTACTCAAAGTCAATTTAATCGTAAGATGTACATTTAATCATGCTATAATCTTCAGCAAAGTTGTTACGGATAGGACGAAGAAGGTTTATGAATTGGAATGATCAAAGTCCGACAGGTGGCACCACAGAAAATTACTCAAAGTGAATTAAATCGTAAACTATGCATTTGATCATGTTATAATCATAAGCAAAGTTGTTACGAATAAGCAGACAAAGGTTTCTTATATGGTATGAACAACTTCAGGTGGCGCCACTTAAAACTACTCAAAATGAATTAAATCGTAAACTGTGCATTTGATCAGACTATAATCTTTAGCAAAGTTGTTGCGCATGAGTCGACGGAGGTTTCTGTGGGTATGAATAATTTCCAAAATTATTAAAATGAGTTAAACTGTAAACTATGCAAACTATGTGTTGGTCGGACAAAATAAATAAAATAATTCAAAATTAACTGAATATTTGTACAATGTCTTACCTCTAAATTTATTTTAGCACTTTATAAAATAAAATATATAAAAACTTTAAAATTTGCCTCAAAATGCTTATCATAAAGCTCCGAGCAAGGCTCGGTCAACCAGGTACTGTTGCTAAAGTTAACAAATGTTGCTTAAACACAAACATGTTGCTAATCGATATGTGTCCGCGCTAAACAAAACCAAAAGTTACATTCATGTAATTATTAGGCTAATCGTTTCTTTGTGTTAGTGAGATTGAAGCGCAGCATGATCAGATCATGTTAAATTGATTTTTGCAATGTTAATAAATTTATTATTATTAACAAAATACCGCAAAATTATTTAAAGGAGAATATTTAAACTCTCATTAAGAATATTTTATTAATATCTCTTGTGAAAATGAGAATAAACTTTTATGTTATTTGTTTAAACAAATAAACAAAAGCTTTTAAAAAATTATCAACATAAAAAGATCATGTTAATTTATACAAAGCTTAAAATAACTACTTTTGTAAATAAAAAAAAAATATGTTAACAAATTGATTTATGAATTTTTATAACATTTTCTTTAAATTTTAATAATTTTCATATACTAAGAATTTTATAAAATAATATAGATTATTTTTTTATTCAATTGTTATGATAAAATGCAGCCAAGTTAGCAAAATTAACTTAAATTAAATGTCAAAAATTTACAAGTAAATTTGGTAATACTTTTGTTACTTGACATTTAATGTCATATATGAAAAAAACGAGTTGTTGTAATGAGAAAAGTGATGTGGTTAAATTCTTTTTCCTGTGTGCGTTGACCAAGACAACATCTGTAAGCCTAATTAAGGTTTAAAGAATTATAAGTTTTTTTAAAGTTTAAATTTGTCTTACATTAAAGTGATTTAATTTAATCAAAAATTCTTCTAATTAAAAGGTAACATTCTGTTTAAAATTAGTTAATATATAAAAAATTTTAATTAAAGTTAAAATTTAGATTTTTTTTTTTGGAAAAACTCATTTAAAATACTTGGAGCAATCGGTCGAAGATTTTCCATTCCGGAACCTAAAATAACTAGCTTCCGTTTTCTATTGGCATATTGGTTCCAAATCAAATTTTATTAGTTTTGAAAGGTAAATTTTAATTAAAAAAATTCTTTTTGCAAATGTTAAAACTTAATCTAAATATTTTTATAACCTTTAGATTCTGCGAATATAAACTATTTTGTGGAATAATCTTAGAATTATATTTCCATGTAAACTACTCTTCGCGCATTTGTAAAATACAAGTCAAATCTTGATCTTTAATAAGGTAAAATATTGCCAAAGATAATATTCTTTTTATATTTCATAACATAACAAACTTTTTATTTATATTAGGCGCTTTACGAATTTATTATTTGTGGTGGACTCATATCTTGAGCCACCACTGTACTTTTTCTTTTACTTATTCTCATGCTTATCGGTTTGATAAAGTTACAAGCTCTCAGCCGCTGTAAATATATGTTTAAATGAATGTGTATCATTATACATGACATTCTTCCGATTAAGGAGAAAACAAATATAAGGAGAGAGGACAAATTGATCGTCAAAAATCTTCAAAAACTTCATTTAAATATTAATCTCCTAGCAGACAGAAGTCTGAATTAAAATGTATTGAAATTGTGGTGATAATAATAAAATTAGAACATAAGAATAGAAAGAAAAAGCACAAAAACAAGAAAATTTTATTAAAATTGGAAAAATATCATCAACATCATCCTGGAAAGAGTTTTACCACATCCACTTTATCATCAATCGTTCATCGCTCTCAGCTTTAGTTTTTTGTAAAAAATTGATCTATGTGAAATTTAAGTGCTGCTAATGTAACTATA
Organism: Stomorhina lunata; assembly: GCA_933228675.1. Classification (NCBI taxonomy): domain Eukaryota; kingdom Metazoa; phylum Arthropoda; class Insecta; order Diptera; family Rhiniidae; genus Stomorhina; species Stomorhina lunata. The sequence continues at coordinate 89,028,402 of OW121744.1, read as the reverse complement.
GTGTTAATTTAAGAAAAATAATATAAACTAGCGTATCCTGCGGCCGACACAATCGACCATCATCTAGTTCAATGTGAATACAAATTTCCCGTGCTGTGGCTTAGTTGCTTAACACGTAATATCACATTGAGCCTGGGTTCGATCCCCGGTCTCGGCAACAACAATTTCTGTAATTATTAATTTCTATTAAATTTAAGACCCTATGCTCCACTGGGAGTCAATGATAACAGAATTAAAATTATTAATTACCACAGCATCTTCCGTCGGCGGTAAGCCTACAGAAATAACACGCCGTCTACGAAAAATAAATAAAATTGGCTGTAAAACAAAAAAATGCGTCCAAATAACAACAATTGCGACATTTCACTGTTCTAAAAATAGATATATCTTTATCTTCTCTACCATCCCCTTTCCAAATAAGGTTACCCAATTCGTATGTACTCCATATGCAATTGTATAGGCAGTATTTGCCTGAGTGCTACTTCTCTATAAAAGAAAACTCATACAATCAGAGCTTTAAGACAAAAATGACAGTGTCGATGTAGCAAGTTTTTAAAATTGCTCGGGCTAAACGGATATGTGGAGAAATTGATCTCATTGATTTCTATGTCACTCCATACAACAGAGCGTCGAATTGGCCAAATTGGCAAAACTATAATTAAAAATTGTGTAGCTCTCGAAGTGTTTACCGATTCAAGATATTCCATAATAAACCGTTTATGCATCCTCAGAAGTGAATGAGAAGGAAAAAGTGTTAGACTTAGTAGCTCTTATCAAAACATCTTGCGTTATCGATGTCAAAATGCTCTGTAAAGTGATGAACAGATAAACTTGTAAGCGTTACTAACGGACTGACAAAAATGATGGAGAAATCAAGGTCTTATTTAACTTTTTAAAAAATATCCTAATATTTAAAATTTATTATCATTTTACTGCATAATTAACCGCGAGAACCACGAAGTACTTGGAATCTGTAGAAGCTTACAGTCTAAAACCATTCCAGTCGCAATGCAAGATTTGCCTTTTAATATTCCTTCCTGATATTATAGCATTTTCTAAACATCAATCAGTTTTGAATTTACATTTGATTCAGACCGATCATTTAATTCCTTTTCTTGATAATAATCTGTAATTATTATAAACTTTCCTTCAAAAGACTGTTTTTTTAATCGGTAACATCCTTTTTGGGTATAAGTCACAATTTTCTTTTCCAACTCTTTACTACTATGACTCTTAAAAAAATTGGCATTGTAAAATAGCTCTTAATGATCTCACGCGTGCCCTTCCCTGCAATATTATTTAATTTTTTAACACAATATTTATTCCTCAATCACTCGAAGATTTTATCCCAATAAACCAACCCAAAAAACAAAATTCCATCAAAATTTAACTTCAAATAATTCTAATTTGAAAGGTTTACATTTTAAGCACTTTTTTTGTCAAATCTTCCAAAATATTAATTTTGTCTTTCACTCCCTCACAAAAAAATAATAAAAACAATACCAATAATTTTTGTTGCTATTATTTTACAAAACAAAAACATTTATTTAATTGTAATAAAATACTCTTTATTTTTGTCTTTGTCTGCCACTATCTCCCCACAAATATTCTCCTTAATTCTCATCACTCACCAAAAATAATAAAAACAAAAGAAAACATGTTTGCATACAATTTCTTTTGTTTGATTCTTGAATTTCATATGCATGTGAGTTTTCTTTATTGTGTTAGTAAGATTTTTAAATACCATACCGATTTTTTAAAACTGAACCGATTTTAATAAAATATAGATTCGTCTGATCTACAGAAAAATACCTTTCAAATGGTATAAAATTTTCCAGAAATGAGTGTATAATTAAAGCGTAAAAGGGGATAATAAATGGGTGCTTGCGTATTAATATTATAGATGATTTGGTTAATTTTGTGTTAGGTTTTCCTACTCACGCAAAGAATTATGAAGTTGCAAATGGATTTTCATAATTAAGAATTTTAGATTTTAAGATTTGATTACTTATTGTTAGTTCATGGTAAATGAAGACTCAATAAATAAATAAAACATGAAAAAAAAAAAAGGTTTTCCGTTTGTTTTGATCTACTTAGATGGGAATTAGTTAACATCTTTTGCTTTATTTAGATCAAATTTGGCCCATTTATTTATTTTATAGTTTAACAGGAGTCTATAATAATATTTATGTATAAAATTTAGTCCTTTGGCAAGCAAGGTACATGAGACACGAATCCCCCCACCCGACTGACCGCTAGTGGCTTCAATGGCTCCTACAGTCCTTGTACTTTGATTTAGAGCAGCATTTTCGCCAAGGCCCCAACATCTTCAGTTGTTTTTTGATCAGTTTTCAGAAATTTTTATTTTGTATAGCGATACTACCCGCAATACAACCGTCAGAACAACGCGTAAGGAAATTTTGTTCATTACAGTATAATTTAATAGCTTTTAACTGGCCTTTGCTACATTTTTTTTGTTTGGTTTCCGGGAGTGTTTTTTATATGAGAGCTATAGTCAAATTCCTATAAAATTTGATATACTGATCAATAGTTCCATAAAACTTATCTTTTCTAAATTTAGCCGTCATATCTATAACAATTGTATTCAATTTATCAGCATTAATGTGTTTACCGGATCGGGGTTATATGTGAACTGATTTCGTCCATTTTCAATACACAACTTTTTTTTAATATATTTAAAGTACTTTTGTCCCTCTTGCTCTATTCGTTAAGGCGCTATCGCTCTTTAATCTAACGGACAGACGGACATAAACCCCCTTTTTCTTTTGGTATTTTTGTATTTTCGTAAGTTTTTTATATGGGAGCTATGGTCAAATGGTGACCGATTATCACAAAATTTCGCACACTAGCTTGCATTAACACAAGATCTTCTTGTGCTGAATTTAGTGGCCAAAGCTATTACAGTTTATCATTTATTGGCATTTAAGTGTATTCCAGGTGAAATTTAGGCTATTTCCGTATGTTTTTTGTATGGGAGCTATGGCTAAATGTGAATCGATTTTGATGAAACTTTATATACTACCTAGGGCTTATATAAAACTTTTATATACCAAACTTTATCATCATAGCTTTTAGAGTTTGTTATTTTTTAGCAAATTAACTATAAGCCTAGACGAGGTTATACGGGAGCTATGGTCAAATGTGAACCAATTTTGCCCAATTTCAATATCAAAATTTTTCAAAAAATTAAGAATATCTGTGCCAAGTTTCAGTGACCTAACTCGTTGAGTTTAGGCGTTATCGTGATCGTTACGGACGGACATCGCTCAATCGTCTAAGAACTCAGAATATATATCCTTTTTTTGATTTTTGAGCCATTTTGAAGGAAATAACAAACGGAATGATAATCTCAATATACCCCCATTATTTTTGATGGTGGATATAAAAAATGTACAAACAAAATATTGTCACGAATTTTTAAGTTATCCGCCCCATTGTGCAAAGTTTACTACTTTATTTTATTTCTTCCCCTAGTTTTCTAGAATGTTGATGTTGTTCTTATTCTGTTTATGTCTATAAGCAGAGCAAGATGTTTCTATTATTTTCTGTAAAGAGTATAGCAACATTTTTCTCTTTATCTACACTCTCTCTGTTAACTTCAGATAATCTATTTGTACAACGTTTGTGTGAGTGTGTTCTTCATCATGTGAGAATGTATTGGAACATGCATGAACTTTCGTAAGCCACATCGTTATTGTAATTAACGACAGCAGCTCTTTGTGTACGTCTGCAGAAAATGCTCTTCTCTACTATATAAGGCCGATGAATGAATATTGTGGGAACAGTTGTTAATTGAGACGCGTATAAAAGAACAGTGTGACTAAGAATATTTGTAAAGCAATTTTGTAAAGTTTGTTTACAGTTTTTGTGAAAGTGTGTTTAAAGTGATTAACTCTAAAGTTAAAAAAACTATAACTTTGTAAAACTACATAAAGTACTTAAATTTTGTTTTCGGTTGTTTGCAAAAAGAATTCCTTCCACGTTTTTAAAGGAAAAACGTAACAATATTTAGTTTCGAAACAATAAAAAAATGACTTTATTCCGGTTAGGTGGAGAATTTGGACCACTGTGCACCGGCCCAAACAAAACAGTTTGATACCATGGTGGTATAGATAGAAATGAGACAAATTATAAAAAAATGATATACCAAATTATATCTGAGCCATTACTTTGGGTGTACGAAAAATTTTTTAAAAATTTCAATAATCCTGAAGTATTTTCATTTTATTTGTCGCAATAAAAGTATTTAACAACTATAATGATGGTTTCAAACAGGACTTTTAAACTTTATGGAGACACAACAAAAATTACATTTCAAATAAAAATTTAAAAATTTAAAGAATTACAAAGTTTTTAGGAATGGATGGAAATATTAAAAAAAAACTCCTTTAAACTATAATTTAAGGGACTAGAATTTTCCAAATAAAAATTAATCTTAAAATATTTACATGTTTAAATCAATTTTTTTTTAAATATTTGATATGTTTGGATATTTGATATTAGGTTTCCATGAATATTTAAATTAATAAATGCTTTTAAGTTTTCAATAAAACAAACGAATTTGTATCAGAAATTTTTATTTAATATGAAAACTGTTGATGATTCCAAATTGATTTCCTTTTCCCATTTAAACGCTGTTTAAAGAGGTTTAAAGTTTTCAATCAAAAAAAAACTCGAACTTGCAAAAAAAATTTGATTTGTTATGAGAAAATTTTGGTGATTCCAAAGTAATGTTATTTTTCTATTTAAACGCTATTTAAAGAAGTAATAGAGAAATATTTACAATAAAGCACATAGAAATATTTTTTGAAGTTTAAAAAAAATATTTATACAACATTTCCTATTCATTTTAGTTATAAAAATATTCAAAATAAATCTTGTTATTATCCAAAATCTAACATAATTTAAACATATTTCTATTTTCAATTTTAGTTTAATTTTTAGTTTATCTAAAAATATAGACAGACACTTTTGGTATGTAACAAATGAAAAATTTCATAAAACGAGCATTCATAAACATTTTCCTAAAACTTTAGAAATATAATACAAACACTTCAAAACACACAAAATTCAAATTTAAATGTAACAAATTTAATACCAAAAAATTAATTTCTATAAAGTTTTATAAAAATGAAATGTTGTTAGGTAAACCAGTAAAAATTTACTATTGTAGAATTTAAATACAGTGCAACACAAAATTATTCCCACACTTAGACAATCAAAATTGTATTACTCCAACTTAGTTATCCCTATTTTAGTTATGGATAATTATTACTTTTCCCTTCGTTGCCGAACTCATAAATGCTACAATTGCAGATTTGAAAAAAATGCTAAGGGGGCTAAAGTTTCAAATTCTATATTTTCTGCTGGTTCTGAATGCAGTAATAACAAATTTAGGGTTTTGTTATAGTAACAAAATGAATATTCATATAAAAGTATTTACAGTTCGGTAGACATTTAAAGTAAACCAAAAAGTTTGCAATTATATAAAGAAAATCAAAGGCTTAATGAGATTTTCTATAGAAAAGTTGACCATAGGAAGACTTTTCTAAAGAAAAGTTGACGATAGGAAGACTTTTCTATAGAAAAGTTGACGATGGGAAGACTTTTCTATAGAAAAGTTGACGACAGGAAGACTTTTCTATAGAAAAGTTGACGACAGGAAGACTTTTCTATAGAAAAGTTGACGACAGGAAGACTTTTCTATAGAAAAGTTGATGACAGGAAGACTTTTCTATAGAAAAGTTGACGACAGGAAGACTTTTCTATAGAAAAGTTGACGACAGGAAGACTTTTCTATAGAAAAGTTGACGACAGGAAGACTTTTCTATAGAAAAGTTGACGACAGGAAGACTTTTCTATAGAAAAGTTGACGACAGGAAGACTTTTCTATAGAAAAGTTGACGACAGGAAGACTTTTCTATAGAAAAGTTGACGACAGGAAGACTTTTCTATAGAAAAGTTGACGACAGGAAGACTTTTCTATAGAAAAGTTGACGACAGGAAGACTTTTCTATAGAAAAGTTGACGACAGGAAGACTTTTCTATAGAAAAGTTGACGACAGGAAGACTTTTCTATAGAAAAGTTGACGACAGGAAGACTTTTCTATAGAAAAGTTGACGACAGGAAGACTTTTCTATAGAAAAGTTGACGACAGGAAGACTTTTCTATAGAAAAGTTGACGACAGGAAGACTTTTCTATAGAAAAGTTGACGACAGGAAGACTTTTCTATAGAAAAGTTGACGACAGGAAGACTTTTCTATAGAAAAGTTGACGACAGGAAGACTTTTCTATAGAAAAGTTGACGACAGGAAGACTTTTCTATAGAAAAGTTGACGACAGGAAGACTTTTCTATAGAAAAGTTGACGACAGGAAGACTTTTCTATAGAAAAGTTGACGACAGGAAGACTTTTCTATAGAAAAGTTGACGACAGGAAGACTTTTCTATAGAAAAGTTGACGACAGGAAGACTTTTCTATTGAAAAGTTGACGACAGGAAGACTTTTCTATTGAAAAGTTGACGACAGGAAGACTTTTCTATAGAAAAGTTGACGACAGGAAGACTTTTCTATAGAAAAGTTGACGACAGGAAGACTTTTCTAAAGAAAAGTAGGCGATAAAAAGACTTTTCTAAAGAAAAGTAGGCGATAAGAAGACTTTTATATAGAAAAGTAGGCGATAAGAAGACTTTTCTATAGAAAAGTTGACGACAAGAAGACTTTTCTATAGAAAAGTTGACGACAAGAAGACTTTTCTATAGAAAAGTTGACGATAGGAAGACTTTTCTAAAGAAAAGTTGACGATAGGAAGACTTTTCTAAAGAAAAGTTGACGACAAGAAGACTTTTCTAAAGAAAAGTTGACGATAGGAAGACTTTTCTAAAGAAAAGTTGACGATAGGAAGACTTTCCTAAAGAAAAGTTGACGACAGGAAGACTTTTCTAAAGAAAAGTTGACGATAGGAAGACTTTTCTAAAGAAAAGTTGACGATAGGAAGACTTTTCTAAAGAAAAGTTGACGATAGGAAGATTTTTCTATAGAAAAGTTGACGTTAGGAACATTTTTCTATAAAAAAGTTGACGTTAGGAAGATTTTTCTATAGAAAAGTTGACGTTAGGAAGATTTTTCTATAGAAAAGTTGACGTTAGGAAGATTTTTCTATAGAAAAGTTGACGTTAGGAAGATTTTTCTATAGAAAAGTTGACGTTAGGAAGATTTTTCTATAGAAAAGTTGACGTTAGGAAGATTTTTCTATAGAAAAGTTGACGTTAGGAAGATTTTTCTATAGAAAAGTTGACGTTAGGAAGATTTTTCTATAGAAAAGTTGACGTTAGGAAGATTTTTCTATAGAAAAGTTGACGTTAGGAAGATTTTTCTATAGAAAAGTTGACGTTAGGAAGATTTTTCTATAGAAAAGTTGACGTTAGGAAGATTTTTCTATAGAAAAGTTGACGTTAGGAAGATTTTTCTATAGAAAAGTTGACGTTAGGAAGATTTTTCTATAGAAAAGTTGACGTTAGGAAGATTTTTCTATAGAAAAGTTGACGTTAGGAAGATTTTTCTATAGAAAAGTTGACGTTAGGAAGACTTTTCGAAAGAAAGGTTGACGTTAGGAAGACTTTTCGAACGAAAAGTTGACGTTAGGAAGATTTTTCTATAGAAAAGTTGACGTTAGGAAGATTTTTCTATAGAAAAGTTGACGTTAGGAAGATTTTTTTATAGAAAAGTTGACGTTAGGAAGATTTTTCTATAGAAAAGTTGACGTTAGGAAGATTTTTCTATAGAAAAGTTGACGACAGGAAGATTTTTCTATAGAAAAGTTGTCGTTAGGAAGATTTCTCGATAGAAAAGTTGACGTTAGGAAGATTTTTCTATAGAAAAGTTGACGTTAGGAAGATTTTTCTATAGAAAAGTTGACGTTAGGAAGATTTTTCTATAGAAAAGTTGACGTTAGGAAGATTTTTCTATAGAAAAGTTGACGTTAGGAAGATTTTTCTATAGAAAAGTTGACGTTAGGAAGATTTTTCTATAGAAAAGTTGACGTTAGGAAGATTTTTCTATAGAAAAGTTGACGTTAGGAAGATTTTTCTATAGAAAAGTTGACGTTAGGAAGATTTTTCTATAGAAAAGTTGACGTTAGGAAGATTTTTCTATAGAAAAGTTGACGTTAGGAAGATTTTTCTATAGAAAAGTTGACGTTAGGAAGATTTTTCTATAGAAAAGTTGACGTTAGGAAGATTTTTCTATAGAAAAGTTGACGTTAGGAAGATTTTTCTATAGAAAAGTTGACGTTAGGAAGATTTTTCTATAGAAAAGTTGACGTTAGGAAGATTTTTCTATAGAAAAGTTGACGTTAGGAAGATTTTTCTATAGAAAAGTTGACGTTAGGAAGATTTTTCTATAGAAAAGTTGACGTTAGGAAGATTTTTCTATAGAAGAGTTGACGTTAGGAAGATTTTTCTATAGAAAAGTTGATGTTAGGAAGATTTGTCTATAAAAAAGTTGACGTTAGGAAGATTTTTCTATAGAAAAGTTGAAGTTAGGAAGATTTTTCTATAGAAAAGTTGACGTTAGGAAGATTTTTCTATAGAAAAGTTGACGTTAGGAAGATTTTTCTATAGAAAAGTTGACGTTAGGAAGATTTTTCTATAAAAAAGTTGACGTTAGGAAGATTTTTCTATAGAAAAGTTGAAGTTAGGAAGATTTTTCTATAGAAAAGTTGACGTTAGGAAGATTTTTCTATAGAAAAGTTGACGTTAGGAAGATTTTTCTATAGAAAAGTTGACGTTAGGAAGATTTTTCTATAGAAAAGTTGACGTTAGGAAGATTTTTCTATAGAAAAGTTGACGTTAGGAAGATTTTTCTATAGAAAAGTTGACGTTAGGAAGATTTTTCTATAGAAAAGTTGACGTTAGGAAGATTTTTCTATAGAAAAGTTGACGTTAGGAAGATTTTTCTATAGAAAAGTTGACGTTAAGAAGATTTTTCTATAGAAAAGTTGACGTTAGGAAGATTTTTCTATAGAAAAGTTGACGTTAAGAAGATTTTTCTTTAGAAACGTTGATGATAGGATGGCTTTTCTTTAGAAAGAGGTCTTTAGAGAGGTTGACGTTAGGAAGACTTTTTTTAGAGAAGTTGACGTTAGGAAGACTTTTCGTAGAAAGTTTTGCTGGATATGTAGTAGATTCTGGGTATAGGAGTGTACATATATTACGTAATTGCCGAATTTTATTACCCACATTTAAAAATGTTTGCTATTTTTGTTCTTTTACTTTTTTAAACTTAACTCCCTTATCATAGATTTTCTTTTTTTTTTGCATCTTTGTCCAGTTATATTTTTGAATTTTTTCATTGTGCAGCTGCATTTTTTTGCATATTTCAAACATTTGTTCGTTCACTGACTCAGTCATTCATTCACTCTTTCATTCATACTCTTTCATTCATTCTGTTATTCATTTATTTGTTCATTCATAACTTTTTCCATATACATTCTGGGAATTGGATTTTTGTAAGAGTTTAGTGAACCTGAATTTAATTTAAATTTAGCGGTCTATGTTTTTTAGCTATTATTTTACAAAGTGTGGCGGGGATTCCTTTTATTTTCTTTTTTTGATGAGAATATGAATAAAATTTTTGTAAAAGGGTTCAAATACATATTTTTAAATACATAGTAAAGGAAATTGTATATTTGGAATTTTTTTGGGTAGTAAAGCAATAAAAAGGAAATTAAAAATATTTTTTTGATTAAATATATTTAAAAGCTTTAAATTTTGTTCTTGTTCTTCGTAAAAGTTTGTTATAATTTCTAGTATTTCCGTTAAGGTTCCCTGCATATCAGTTTCCATTAAATATTACTCATACGTCTATGGGGATCAAATTAATCATACGTCATCTTCACACTTAACTTTTGTTTGTCTATCGATTTAAATTTCTATTATTTCCCATAAATCTTTTCATGCTTAAAATTAACTTTTCTACCATTTACCTTAAAAAAACTTCATAGAAATTCTTTAACCTGGACCACCAAAGATCTTCTGAGGCAATATAAAAAAGGTAAATATACCAAAACGAAAAAGAATTTTCCACGTTCTACGATTTGGAAAATTCCTTGTTGAACACAATCTTAAACGTTCTAAATATAACAGCTAAATTGTTGTTAAAGCCAATCAGAATGTGTCTATGAGTATTTCAGTTTGTTGTGTAAACTAAAGGATGTTAACAACCTGCAAAGATTCTCTTCATTCACAGCAACATTTTACAAATTGTTGACTTAAAGGGGAAAAAATAGCTTTTAGTTATTTTTTTCTTAAAATGTTTGCGGCAATTTGTTGTTTGCTTGTTTATTTTTTAAGTTTACATAACAAGAGTTTTCTGGAATTCAGTCAATGAACTTATTTTTTATAGATTTTTCTTTTCTTGGTTAAAATGAATCAACTACACTAGTCCACAGTTGTTTTTTTTTTTTTTTTTTGCTTTATATTTTGTCAAGACTATGTTTTTTTGATTCTATATGGTCTTCTGATTATAAAAAATCATAAAATTTAATTTTCTTTGTGTTGGTTGATTAAAAAAAAAATTGTAAAATTTTATATATTTTTTCATACCTTTAAAATAGGTAAATCAATTTTATTGAAATTCTCAGAATATAACAGCTGACAAAATTGCCATTGAGTCACTGTAAACCAATTTTTTTATAACTTAAACGGATTCGGAGTTATGAGCACTTTTAAAACAAACGAAAAATATTTTTTATGTAAAAAATTTCCATACTTTTTAAAAATCCGTACAAAAAATATTGTACCATCAAAATAATATTTTTTTTTTTCATAAAAAATTTCCATACTTTTTAAAAATTCATAAAAAAGTAATTTTTAAATAAAGACAATTCAGTTGGTTGATTAAAAAAAAAATTGTAAAATTTTATATATTTTTTCATACCTTTAAAATAGGTAAATCAATTTTATTGAAATTCTCAGAATATAACAGCTGACAAAATTGCCATTGAGTCGCTGTAAACCAATTTTTTTATAACTTAAACGGATTCGGAGTTATGAGCACTTTTAAAACAAACAAAAAATATTTTTTATGTAAAAAATTTCCATACTTTTTAAAAATCCGTACATAAAATATTGTACCATCAAAATAATATTTTTTTTTCATAAAAAATTTCCATACTTTTTAAAAATTCATAAAAAAGTAATTTTTAAATAAAGACAATTCAGTTGGTTGATGAAAAAAAGTTGTAAAATTTTTCATTTTTTTAAATGCGGATACATTAATTTTATCATATCTTTAAATCAGGTAAATCAATTTTGATGAATTTCTCAAAATGTAATAGCTAACAAAACTAATTATCTTTGAGTCGCTTTAAAACAATTTGTTATAACTTTAACGGATTAGGAGTTATGAGCACTTTTAAAACAAACAAAAAATATTTTTTATGCAAAAAATTTCCATACTTTTTAAAAATTCATACAAAAAATATTATACCATTAAAATAATAGGATTTTTTTCATATAAAATTTCCATACTTTTTAAAAATTCATAAAAAATAAATTTTTAAATAAAGACAATTCAGTTGGTTGATAATTTTTTTTTTTTAATTTGTAAATGTGGATACATTAATTTTATCATAACTTTGAAACAGGTAAATCAATTTTGATGAATTTCTCAAAATATAATAGCGAACAAAATTATTTTTGAGTCGCTTTAAAACAATTTGTGTATAACTTTAACGGATTCGGAGTTATGAGCACTTTAAAACAACATAAAAATAGTTTTTATGTAAAAAATGTCCATACTTTTTAAAAAATCGTACAAAAAATATCGTACTATCAAAATAATAGGATTTTTTTCATAAAAAATGTCCATACTTTTTAAAAATTTATAAAAAATGGATTTTTAAATAAAGACAATTCAGTTGGTTTATACATTTTTTTTTTTAATTTTTTATTTTTTTAAATGTGGATACATTAATTTTATCATAACTTTAAAACAGTTTAATCAATTTTAATGAATTTTTCAAAATATAATAGCTAACAAAATTATCTTTAAGTCGCTTTAAAACAATTTGTTTATAACTTAAACGGATTTGAAGTTATAAGCACTTTTAGAACAAACAAAAAATATTTTTTTTGTAAAAAATTTCCATACTTTTTAAAACTTCGTACAAAAAATATTAAAATTGTAGGATTTTTTTCATAAAAAATTTCCATACTTTTTAAAAATTCATAAAAAATGAATTTGATAATTCAGTTGGTTGATAATTTTTTTTTAATTTTTGTAAATGCGGATACATTAATTTTATCATAACTTTGAAACAGGTAAATCAATTTTGAGGAATTTCTCAAAATATAATAACGAACAAAATTATCTTTGAGTCGCTTTAAAAAAATTTTTTTATAACTTTAACGGATTCGGAGTTATGAGCACTTTGAAAACAATAAAAAAATATTTTTGATGTAAAAAATTTCCATACTTTTTAAAACTTCGTACAAAAAATATTGTGCCATTAAAATTATAGGATTTTTTTCATAAAAAAATTCCATACTTTTTGAAAATTCATAAAAAATGGATTTTTAAATAAAGACAATTCAGTTGGTTTATACATTTTTTTTTTTTTTTTTTATTGATTTTATCATAACTTTAAAACAGTTTAATCAATTTTGATAATAGCTAACAAAATTATCTTTAAGTCGCTTTAAAACAATTTGTTTATAACTTTAAGGGATTTGGAGTTATGAGCACTTGTAAAACAAACAAAAAATATTTTTTATATAAAAAATTTCCATACTTTTTAGAAATTTATAAAAAATCGAAGGTTACAAAATCCTACCATTTTAATTTTAGGATTTTAAAACTTTAAGTATTTTGACTAAAACAAGCTTTATTTAATGAAAAATCATGTTTAAATGAATATTTGAACAAAAAATCCCATTAAAAATTGTTCAATTAAAAAGTTTTACTGTAGTGTATTGCACTAAGCTTCCAATTTACTACAATATATTTTTATTGTAATAAATAGTTTTTTGGTTTTATCAAAAAACTATTTGTTACAATAATAAATAATTGAAATAAATTAGAACCTAAGTGCAGTACAAAAAAAATTTTGATTTAATGTTTGATGTCCAAAATTTTTGAAAAACCCTTATTTAAACTTTTTTTTATAAAAAATTTCCATACTTTTTAAAAATTCATTAAAAAAAATCCCAGCATTTTAATTATAGGATTTAAAAATTTAAATATTTTAACTAAAACAAGCTTTATTTAATGAAAAATCATGTTCAAATGGTTTTATGAACAATAAAGTAAATTTAAAAAGAAATAGAAAAAATATCCACATTTTTTAAAAATTCATAAAAAAAATATTCTAAATTAGGATTTTAACTTTTAAATAAAGGATTTTAAGAGTTTAAATATTTTAAATAAAACAAGCTTTATTAAATAAATCATGTTTAAATAGATTTTTAAACAACAAAGTAAATACATTTTTTTTTTTATAAGAAATTTCTATACTTTTTAAAATTCACAACAAAGTAAATAAATTTTTCTTTTATAAAAAATTTCCATACTTTTTAAAAATTCACAAAAAATAGGATATTACATTTCAATTACAGGATTTGAAAACTTTAAATATTTTAACTAAAACAAGCTTTATTTAATGAAAAATCATGTTTGAATGGATTTTTGAACAATAAAGTAAATTTAAAATTTTTTTTTATAAAAAATTTCCATACTTTTTAAAATTCACAAAAAAAATATCCTAACATTTGATTTTAAGATTTTAAAACTTTGAATATTTTAGTATACCAATAGACTTAGAGTCACTTGCTGAGTCGATTTAGCGATATCAGTCCATCCGTCCGTCTGGCTGGACCCCCATATAAACCATGTAATCAAACTATAGGATAGTGGGACCATGGCTATTGAAATTCGTCAAAATCGGTCCATCATTTACGGTACCCTTTTTTCATGAAATTTAAAACATATACTGCTTATGTAAACCAACATTACTGAACCAAATTTCGTTGAAATCGGTCCACATTTGACCATAGCTCCCATGCAAACTCTTCTGTCAAAACGCACTAAATGAGGTAAAAACCACTAAAACGCTCTTAAATCTGAAGATAATCAATTAATCAATTTGCCAAACTTAGAGTTAATCGGTTCATATTTGACTCTAGCTCTCATATAAATAAAAATTACGGAAACAGCTTAAATATAGTTTTGAGAAAAAGTTTGTATGACTTTAATATATTAATATTTTTCTTTATACAGGAAAAGGAACACCTTTGACCTTAGTGGTGAAGGGTATCGTCTGGTCGGGCTTGACCGACTATAGCACTTTCTTACTGGTTTTATAAAAAATTTCCATACTTCTTAAAATTTCTTTAAACAAATATCTTAATATTTCAATTATAGGATTTTAAAAATTCGAATATTTTAAATAAAACAAGCTTTATTTAATAAAAAATCATGTTTTAATGGATTTTTGAACAATAAAGTACATTAATTTTTTTTTATATAAAAAATGTCCATACTTTTTAAAACTTCATAAAGAATGTCCTAACATTTTAATTATTTTAATGAAAATTATGTTTTAATGGTTTTTTGAACAAAAACGTATATTTCAAATTTTTTTTTTTGTATAAAAAATTTCCATACTTTTTAGAAATTGATGAAAAAAATTTTCTGAAATTTTTTTTTATAAAAAATTTCCATACTTTTTAAAAACTCATGAAAAAATATCCTAACTTATTAATTATAGAATTTTAAATCTATTAATATTTTAACTAAAACAAGCTTTATTAAATGAAAAATCCGGTTTAAATGGATTTTTGAACAGCAAAGTAAATAATTTTTTTTTTATAAAAAATTTCCATACATTTTACAAATTCATTTCACAAAAAAAAAGTATTTTTTTATATTGGAATGTAAATAACATCAAAACCTTTGATCAAACAAAAAACTTTTCTTCACACGTCTTAAAGCCTATTTTGTTAGTAATTTACTTATGTATTTTTAGTAAAATTGGAAATGTCGTTTTCAAGATATGGCAAAGTAACTATGACAACCACGTTAAAAATACCAAATTTTAGAAAAAACATTTTTTTTAGAAATCATTGAAAAAATTTTCAATTTCGTGTTTCTTGTAAAAAATTTTTAACTTAGTTTTGTTTGATGACCAGTGTTATCAGCTGAACGATGACCATTCATGGCTATTAGTGCTACCTTTAACTTTTGGTGCTACCTTTAACTTTTGCAATAAAATTAAATTAAGTTATATAAAATTGTTCACAGAATATCGAATAATGTATGTCTAAGATAGTTTTTCAAACTTCAGTGCATTACGCCATAAACAATAATTTTCTTTTCCATGTTCTGTTCAGCTTTCAAGAGAAGTTTGTATAATTTTTCTTCAACATTAGCCCAGTTCACAATCCTTTGCAAACAGTGTAGTATAGTAGAATTTGAAAATCGATATAGACAGGTTATAACTATTTGCAAAAGCTAGACTACTTGCAACGACTTATGAAGTGGGTTACTATTTCTTTGATAGTTTATAGAATTTTATTTATATTTTTAGTAAAGAATAATATTTATGGAAGTAAAATGACTTTTAACAAATTGTTTATTTTTTCAGGAAATTTGTTTATTTTAAAAAGTATAGAAAAAAATAAATTGTAAAATTGACCAAAAATAGTATTTTATTTACAAGTAATACATAATTTAAATATAATACTAACATATTTACTTACAAACATATGTACAGAGTGTGTCAATAAGACTTTAATTTTCCTTAAAACTAAATCTAAAATTTCTTACAGCAAAAACTTATTCCCAAAGCTCAAAATTGTCTATGTTTCTAACGAAAATTTTTCTATAGAAAAATATTTCTAACGAAAATTTTTCTATAGAAAAATATTTCTAACGAAAATTTTTCTATAGAAAAATATTTCTAACGAAAATTTTTCTATAGAAAAATATTTCTAACGAAAATTTTTCTATAGAAAAATATTTCTAACGAAAATTTTTCTATAGAAAAATATTTCTAACGAAAATTTTTCTATAGAAAAATATTTCTAACGAAAATTTTTCTATAGAAAAATATTTCTAACGAAAATTTTTCTATAGAAAAATATTTCTAACGAAAATTTTTCTATAGAAAAATATTTCTAACGAAAATTTTTCTATAGAAAAATATTTCTAACGAAAATTTTTCTATAGAAAAATATTTCTAACGAAAATTTTTCTATAGAAAAATATTTCTAACGAAAATTTTTCTATAGAAAAATATTTCTAACGAAAATTTTTCTATAGAAAAATATTTCTAACGAAAATTTTTCTATAGAAAAATATTTCTAACGAAAATTTTTCTATAGAAAAATATTTCTAACGAAAATTTTTCTATAGAAAAATATTTCTAACGAAAATTTTTCTATAGAAAAATATTTCTAACGAAAATTTTTCTATAGAAAAATATTTCTAACGAAAATTTTTCTATAGAAAAATATTTCTAACGAAAATTTTTCTATAGAAAAATATTTCTAACGAAAATTTTTCTATAGAAAAATATTTCTAACGAAAATTTTTCTATAGAAAAATATTTCTAACGAAAATTTTTCTATAGAAAAATATTTCTAACGAAAATTTTTCTATAGAAAAATATTTCTAACGAAAATTTTTCTATAGAAAAATATTTCTAACGAAAATTTTTCTATAGAAAAATATTTCTAACGAAAATTTTTCTATAGAAAAATATTTCTAACGAAAATTTTTCTATAGAAAAATATTTCTAACGAAAATTTTTCTATAGAAAAATATTTCTAACGAAAATTTTTCTATAGAAAAATATTTCTAACGAAAATTTTTCTATAGAAAAATATTTCTAACGAAAATTTTTCTATAGAAAAATATTTCTAACGAAAATTTTTCTATAGAAAAATATTTCTAACGAAAATTTTTCTATAGAAAAATATTTCTAACGAAAATTTTTCTATAGAAAAATATTTCTAACGAAAATTTTTCTATAGAAAAATATTTCTAACGAAAATTTTTCTATAGAAAAATATTTCTAACGAAAATTTTTCTATAGAAAAATATTTCTAACGAAAATTTTTCTATAGAAAAATATTTCTAACGAAAATTTTTCTATAGAAAAATATTTCTTACGAAAATTTTTCTATAGAAAAATATTTCTAACGAAAATTTTTCTCTAGAAAAATATTTCTAACGAAAATTTTTCTATAGAAAAATATTTCTAACGAAAATTTTTCTATAGAAAAATATTTCTAACGAAAATTTTTCTCTAGAAAAATATTTCTAACGAAAATTTTTCTATAGAAAAATATTTCTTCGAAAATTTTTTATAGAAAACTATTTCTAACGAAAATTTTTGTATAGAAAAATATTTCTAACGAAAATTTTTGTATAGAAAAATATTTCTAACGAAAATTTTTGTATAGAAAAATATTTCTTTCGACAATTTTTCTATAGAAAAATATTTCCATCGAAAATTTTTCTATAAAAAAATATTTCTATCGAAAATTTTTCTATAGAAAAATATTTCTTTTGAAAATTTTTCTATAGAAAAATGTTTCTTTTGAAAATTTTTCCATGGAAAAATATTTCTTTTGAAAATTTTTCTATGGAAAAATATTTTTTTCGAAAATTTTTCTATAGAAAAATATTTCTTTCGAAAATTTGTCTATAGAAAAATATTTCTTTTTAAAGTTTTTGTATAGAAAAATATTTCTTTTGAAAGTTTTTCTATAGAAAAATATTTCTTTTGATAATTTTTCTATAGAAAAATATTTCCAACAAAAATTATTGTATAGAAAAATATTTCTTTCGAAAAATTTTCTTAGTAATTTTCACTGAATTAACTTTATTGTTCATAAATCCATTTAAACGTAAATTTATATTAAATAAAACTTGTTTTATATAAAATACTAATAATTTATAGTCTTATAATTAAAATGGTATGATTTTGCCACCTTAAATTTTTTGTATTTTTAAAAAGTATGGAAATTTTTTATAAATTTTTTTTGTAAAGTATGGAAATTTTTTATAAATTTTTTTGTAAAGTATGGAAATTTTTTGTAAATTTTATTGTAAAGTATGGAAATTTTTTATAAATTTTTTTGTAAAGTATGGAAATTTTTTATAAATTTTTTTGTAAAGTATGGAAATATTTTATATTTATTTTATTTTTAATGTGGTCATAACTCCGAATCTGTTTAAGTAATAAGGAAATTGTTTGTAATCGACTCAAAGATAATTTTGTTTGCTATTATATTCTGAGGATTTCAACAAAATTGGTTAAATTTTTTTAAAGATATGATAAAACTAATAGTTGCATAGCGTTTTCAATTGGATTCAATTTATTTGCATTAATATGGACCTGGGTTATATAGTATATTATAAAAAAAAATATTTATTTCAAAAATATTTCTTTTAAAAATTTTTCTATAGAAAAATATTTCTATTGAAAGTTTTTCTATAGATAAGTATTTCTATCGAAAATTTTTTACACAAAAATATTTCTATCGAAAAATATTTCTAAATTTAAAATAAACGATTCCTTAATAAATATAAATACAAGAAACTCAACTGCAACAGAACTTTTTTTTATATTACATTTACATTTCTTCAACTTTGAGTACAAACATTCTTAAATTCCTGCAAACTTTTGCTGACACATATTAAAAATACTTGATATTTGTTCCAATATAAAATACTTTTTCTTTATGATCCTGACCTTACACAATTACAATAGTAATCTGTAATACAAATAGAAATACTTACATACATAAATGTATGTATTTTAAATACAATCGAGAAGACAAACAAAGCAGCCCAAAAGTATGCAACACACTTGTTGTGTGTCTGCATCCAACAATGAGCGGGAGATAATATAACAGTTACCGCAAATGCTCACAAGAAATTTTCAACGAGTGAGTAAAGAGAGTATAGGAAACAGTTAATAAAGTTTCATTGTTTCATTTTAATTTCGATTTCATTTCAATTTTATAATGTTCCCTTGTCTAGGTTAATAAATAAAATGTTGCCTACTTTTAGCGTTAGTCAATGTTGGTCTCTTGTAAAATGAACACTTTTATTTTTTCATCGTCATCGAGATTTCTGTGGATTTCACTATTAAGGTGTATACGTCAAAATAAACTTTAATATCTTAAATATTTATGCAAATTTATGGCATAGTTTTAGTTGTTACCGGATTTATAGTTTTGAGTGTCTGTGGACATTTTAGTTTGCCTTTTATTTTATAGTTATACATAAATATTTTATTTATGATATTATCCTGTAGACAACAATAGATATATATTTTGATGATTTGCTTTGTTTAGAATTTATAATTTTGAATTTCATTGCCTAGTTTCAGGTATTTCATATATATTTGTTGCTACAGTTGTTTAGCAGCTGTTGAGTGGTTTTAAATATATCACCAAAACTGATGATACAAATGTCTATTATTGGTTTTGGCAAATACATGTTTTCGGGTCTATAAAGTTAAGTTATGAAAATTATATGGTTTAGTTAGAAATTTTATTCAAGAAATAATAGGACTTAAAACAATATTTCCATAAATAGAATGATATTTAACATAGAAATATTGAAATCATAATATTTAACAAAACTTATAAAGCTCTTTACCAAAAATATATACATCTCAACGTTCGTGACTGACAAATGATACCGTTTCTGATATTTGTTGCCTACTTTTAGGCATATAAATACGTTTTAATAAATTACTGTCATCAAAAGATAATTTTGTATCTCTTTCTAATTCCCTTTAATCATTTTTAATTAATTTTTTGTCTGGAGTTGTTTTGTATTCTCTTATATCCAATTACTTTACTTCACCTGGGCTTATTTTCATCCAGACTAAATTATATCATTCTTGTCATAAATTAGTACTTAAAGCTCCAACAAAAAAAATAAGTCGTTTTAATTTTCACAAAATAAATCTAGACATTAACAGAAAGAAAAAAATAATTGACTTTAATGTATTAAAGTCATTTAAGAATCAAAAAATTTCAATAAAAAATCAAATAAGAATTATATTTTTCTATAGAAAATTTCATTTGAGATAAATTTTTCTGAAGCAAACTTAATTTGAGAAAAATTTTTTAAAGCAAAATTAATTTTTAACAAATTTTTCTAAAAAAAAATCATTTGGGACAAATTTTCTATAGAAAAATTCATTTGATACAAATTTTATATAGAAAAATTCTATTGCGACAAATTTTTCAATAGAAAAATGCAATTTGGGACAAATTTTTCTACAAAAAAAAAACTTTTGGGACAAATTTTTCTAAAGCTGAATTTTTTTGAGACAAATTTTCCTAAAGAAAAATTTTTTTATGACAAATTTTTCTATAGAAAAATTAAATTTTGGACAAATTTTTCTATAGAAAAATTCAATTTGGGACAAATTTTTCTTTAGAAAAATTCAATTTGGGACAAATTTTTGTATAGAAAAATTCAATTTGGGACAAATTTTTCTATAGAAAAATTCAATTTGGAACAAATTTTTCTATAGAAAAATTCAATTTGGGACAAATTTTTATATTGAAAAATTCAATTTGGGACAAATTTTTGTATAGAAAAATTAAATTTGGGATAAATTTTTCTATAGAAAAATTAAATTTGGGACAAATTTTTCTATAGCAAAATTCAACTTGGGATAAATTTTTCTAAAGAAAAATTTTTTTGGGACAAATTTTCCTAAAGAAAAATTCTTTTATGACAAATTTTTCTATAGAAAAATTAAATTTGGGACAAATTTTTCTATAGAAAAATTAAATTTGGGACAAATTTTTCTATAGAAAAATTAAATTTGGGACAAATTTTTCTATAGAAAAATTAAATTTGGGACAAATTTTTCTATAGAAAAATTCAATTTGGGACAAATTTTTCTATAGAAAAATTCAATTTGGGACAAATTTTTCTATAGAAAAATTCAATTTGGGACAAATTTTTCTATAGAAAAAGTCAATTTGGGACAAATTTTTCTATAGAAAAAGTCAATTTGTTACAAATTTTTCTATACAAAAATTCAATTTGGGACAAATTTTTCTATAGAAAAATTCAATTTGGGACAAATTTTCCTAAAGAAAAATTCTTTTATGACAAATTTTTCTATAGAAAAATTAAATTTGGGACAAATTTTTCTATAGAAAAATTCAATTTGGGACACATTTTTCTATAGAAAAATTCAATTTGGGACAAATTTTTCTATAGAAAAACTCAATTTGGAACAAATTTTTCTATAGAAAAATTCAATTTGGGACAAATTTTTCTATAGAAAAATTCAATTTGGGACAAATTTTTCTATAGAAAAATTCAATTTGGGACAAATTTTTCTATAGAAAAATTCAATTTGGGACAAATTTTTCTATTGAAAAATTCAATTTGGGACAAATTTTTGTATAGAAAAATTAAATTTGGGATAAATTTTTCTATAGAAAAATTAAATTTTTCTATAGAAAAATTTCTCAAAAATAAAATTTTTTTATAGAAAAATTTCTCAAAATTTAAATTTTTCTATAGAAAAATTTTTCAAAACTTAAATTTTTCTTCAGAAAAATTTCTCAAAAATTAAATTTTTCTATAGAAAAATTTATCAAAAATTAAATTTTTCTATAGAAAAATTTCTCAAAAATTAAATTTTTCTATAGAAAAAATTATCAAAAATTAAATTTTCCTATAGAAAAATTTCCCAGAAATTTAATTTTTCTATAGAAAAATTAGAAAATTTTTTTTAATTTTTTTATTTAAAATTTAAGCGCAAATCAATTTAAAATTTATTTAGTTCATTTATTTCCAAACGTTTGCATAAAGTATTCTTAAGTATCGGTCAATAGGTGTTAAGTCTCCAATTAAAAAAAAATTCATAATCTACTTATTCACTGAAATTTTCTATATTAATTATTTAATATTTAGAATGCTTTCAATTTTATAATTATTTATTTACTAATTATTATAAAATTAAATTAACCACAAATTATGTATATGTTCAAATGCATCAATAAATTTAATGATGTGTTATTCAACGGAATTTAAAAATTTATGAAAAAATTTTACATTTATCAGTTTATTTTGTATTTCTATTTCTATGTTGAATACATACATACATATATCTAATTATATTCAGAGTTGAGAATTATTTCTGTTGAAATTTAAATTATGTATTTAAATTCAACATTTTAAATTAAAATGAGTTAGTGTTGGTTATTACTATTTTCCTATATAT
Organism: Stomorhina lunata; assembly: GCA_933228675.1. NCBI lineage: Eukaryota > Metazoa > Arthropoda > Insecta > Diptera > Rhiniidae > Stomorhina > Stomorhina lunata. The sequence goes on along the minus strand of OW121744.1, from coordinate 89,006,103 downwards.
AAATTTAATATCAATCATACGCAATGTGTGATTATTTTAATTGCGCTGTAAAGTATGCAACACATTTTAGTATGATGTATTAAAATGTCTGTGTACTACCTGGCGTATACTTGATAATTATTAAAATCTCCAATTAAATGTTAAGTACACGCTTAAAATTAATTCTTTCACAGAGTAAGAGATTGATGATAGACGTCTGTCCCACTATCAAAAAGAATATGGGGGAATATTAAGATTCTTTTTCAGTTTGTTACTTTCTTAATATTGGCTTAAAAACCATAAGAGATGTACACATTCTGTTGAGATGTCGGTCGGTCTGTCTGTCTGTCTATCTGTCTTTCCTTTTTTTTGCCCGTGTGTCTGTCTGTCCGTCTAAAAAATTTGAGAAAATTTTGCATAGAAAAATTTAATTTTTGAGAAATTTTTCTATAGAAAAATTTAATTTTGAGAAATTTCTCTATAGAAAAATTTAATTTTTGAGAAATTTTTCTATAGAAAAATTTAATTTTGAGAAATTTTTCTATAGAAAAATTTAATTTTTGAGAAATTTTTCTATAGAAAAATTTAATTTTTGAGAAATTTTTCTATAGAAAAATTTAATTTTTGAGAAATTTTCTATAGAAAATTTAGTTTTTGAGAAATTTTTCTATAGAAAAATTTAATTTTTGTGAAATTTTTCTATAGAAAAATTTAATTTTTAATAAATTTTTCTATAGAAAAATTTAAATTTAGAGAAATTTTTCTATAGAAAAATTTAAATTTTGAGAAATTTTTCCATAGAAAAATTTAAATTTTGAGAAATTTTTCTATGGAAAAATTTCAATTTTGAGAAATTTTTCTGAAGAAAAATTAAAATTTTGAAAAATTTATAGAAAAATTTAAAATTCTATAGAAAAATTTAAATTTTGAGAAATTTTTCTATAGAAAAATTTAATTTTTGAGAAATTTTTCTATAGAAAAATTTAATTTTTGAGAAATTTTTCTATAGAAAAATTTAATTTTTGAGAAATTTTTCTATAGAAAAATTTAATTTTTGAGAAATTTTTCTATAGAAAAATTTAATTTTTGAGAAATTTTTCTATAGAAAAATTTAATTTTTGAGAAATTTTTCTATAGAAAAATTTAATTTTTGAGAAATTTTTCTATAGAAAAATTTAATTTTTGAGAAATTTTTCTATAGAAAAATTTAATTTTTGAGAAATTTTTCTATAGAAAAATTTAATTTTTGAGAAATTTTTCTATAGAAAAATTTAATTTTTAAAAAATTTTTCTATAGAAAAATTTAATTTTTGAGAAATTTTTCTATAAAAAAATTTAAATTTTGAGAAATTTTTCTATAGAAAAATTTAATTTTTGAGAAATTTTTCTATAGAAAAATTTAAATTTTGAGAAATTTTTCTATAGAAAAATTTAAATTTTGAGAAATTTTTCTATAGAAAAATTTAAATTTTGAGAAATTTTTCTATAGAAAAATTTAAATTTTGAGAAATTTTTCTATAGAAAAATTTAAATTTTGAGAAATTTTTCTATAGAAAAATTTAAATTTTGAGAAATTTTTCTATAGAAAAATTTAAATTTTGAGAAATTTTTCTATAGAAAAATTTAAATTTTGAGAAATTTTTCTATAGAAAAATTTAAATTTTGAGAAATTTTTCTATAGAAAAATTTAAATTTTGAGAAATTTTTCTATAGAAAAATTTAAATTTTGAGAAATTTTTCTATAGAAAAATTTAAATTTTGAGAAATTTTTCTATAGAAAAATTTAAATTTTGAGAAATTTTTCTATAGAAAAATTTAAATTTTGAGAAATTTTTCTATAGAAAAATTTAAATTTTGAGAAATTTTTCTAAAGAAAAATTTAAATTTTGAGAAATTTTTCTAAAGAAAAATTTAAATTTTGAGAAATTTTTCTATAGAAAAATTTAAATTTTGAGAAATTTTTCTATAAAAAAAATAAATTTCTGAGAAATGTTTCTATAAAAAAATTGTATTTGTGAGAAATTTTTCTATAAAAAAATTTTATTTTTGAGAAATTATTCTATAGAAAAATTTAATTTTTGAGAAATTTTTCTATAGAAGCATTAAATTTTTGAGAAATTTTTCTATAGAAGCATTAAATTTTTGAGAAATTTTTCTATAGAAGCATTGAATATTTGAGAAATTTTTCTATAGAAAAATTTAATTTTTGAGAAATTTTTCTATAGCAAAATTTAAGTTTTGAGAAATTTTTCTATAGCAAGATTTAAGTTTTGAGAAATTTTTCTATAGAAAAATTAAATTTTTTAGGAATTTTTCTGTGGAAAAATTGAATTTTTGATAAATTTTTCTGTAGAAAAATTAAATTTTTGATAAATTTTTTTATAGAAAAATTTTGTTTTTGAGAATTTTTTCTATAGAAAAATTGAGTTTTTGAGAAATTTTTCTATCGAAAAATTTAATTTTTCGAAAAATTTAAGTTTTGAGAAATTTTTCTATAGAAAAATTTAATTTTTGTGAAATTTTTCTATAGAAAAATTGAAGTTTTGAGAAATTTTTCTATAGAAAAATTGAAGTTTTGAAAAATTTTTCTATAGAAAAAAGTTTTGAGAAATTTTTCTATATTAAAAAGTTTTGGGAAATTTTTCTATAGAAAAATTTAATTTTTGAGAAATTTTTCCTTAAAAATTTTTTTAAATTAATTTTTCTATAGAAAAATTTGTCATAAATGAATTTAAAATTTTTGAAAAATTTTGATATGAAAATTTTGCGAAGTCGGTTACATCGCTTTTTTGCTTGCTATGGACAAGTTGTAATAGGTATGATTATAAAATTAAGTACAGAGAAGTTTTTGTATAGAAAATCTGATTTTCTTGGGCATTATTTTCATCATAACTAACATATTTTTAACTTGTTTAACTCTCTACTTGCAAAAGTTTTCTAAAACTACTCCTACACCAACTTTGTCAAAGTAAATGTTTTAAAAACTTAAACGTTTTCCCAACAAAGCATAACCAAATCCTCTAAATCCATTACACATACTTGACAAAGAAGTTTCTTTGCCCAAACTCTGTTAAAATCTTTCAATTTTGATGACAATTTAACACGTTCTTATGTGTTCAATAAACACGTACTCTAAGACAAACACACACACACGCACTCAGTCTTCGCCTAACCCCTTTGTGACCGCAATAACCAACAGAACATCTTGTCAAAGTCTTAAGTAAATTTTTCAATTTACTTGCGCTGACATGTGTAACCCCCAATGGACTTAGAGAACTAAAATCGATATAATAAAGTTTTACCAGCCACAACGATTTATGGGAAAAGCCAAAGCTCGTAAAGACAAAAGTAAAACCATCTACATAATAAAACATAAAATTGTATCCCAGTTGATTCCAATTTGACAAGAAAACTTGATAAAAATGATTTTTTTTTATGAAGCAAAAGAAAGAAATACTGTTGTTGGCACCAAAACCAAAAACACTTAAATGATCCGAAAAACAGCAGAAAACTTTCATAAATGATGTAACAACAACAGAGATATTTGCCATCAATAACCACGACCATTCATTGTATGAAACAAGGCTAAAGTTTATGAAGAAATTTAAACACTGACTACAATTAGACATCAAAAATAGCTAAAACGATAAAATCTAAAACAATGAACAAGATTTCGAGAAACGATAATACCCCAGAATAAAGCTATGGAAACCTGTATGATGATGTTGTTGTATTAAGCTAAAAAAAAACTGTCCTTATGTCTTTTGCACAAACTAAATTTCGCAAATATTTGATACCCTATTTGGCAGGTATGCAACCAATTCTAACGAACTCAAAAGTTAACTTGATTTTTTGGGATTAAAATCTGAAAATGGAATTTTGACTTCATAGCTCAATCATCGTAGTCAGGATTCCAAAGAAAAACAGCCAAACAATTGATGAACAAATCAACAGATATCAAGGATGTCATAAAAACTAATCGTGATAACCCAACATGAACTTTAATTAAGTAAAAATTTTCATACTGTAATTTTTGTTGTTGTTGTTGTTTTGTTCTAGTTATAATTCTAGTTCTGTTCTAGTAATACCCTTCACCACCATAGGTGGAAAGGGTATTCATTATAAGTTCGTGTTGATGTATGTAACGCAAAGAAATATTTGCCTAAAACCCACCTTCTGAGTCGATTAAGCCATGTCCGTCCGTCCGTCCGTCTGGACGGCTCACTAACGAATTTCTGCTGCAAAAAAGGGTATTTTTACTATAACTTTTCAAAAATCTAATAATGCTATTTTATAGAGAAGAATCTGACAGTGAAAAATCTGTGTTTTTTTTTAAATTTTTATATATACATATATATAGTAAAAATCGGTTGAAGTCAGCTGAATATTGGGAAACAAAAATTTATGGTAAAATTATTGAAATTTAAAGACTTATATATCAAAGATATTTCAAATGGCAAAATGTAGGTATCAATTTTCAGGCATGTCACGAATTCCGTTCGGAATTGAAACCATTCCGTAGTTGAATTCCGATCGAAATGGTTTTAGGTTCTATAGATTCCGAAAAATTTTAAATGTCCAAAATCAGTACAAAATAAGATTTTTTCAATTGAAATTTTCAACTCTATCTTTGTTTTACCAAAAATCACTGATTAATTGAGGAAATTGTTCAAATATTGAATAAACAACTAAAAACATATGAATTCAATTCCACTTTGAAAATAGAAAGTGGTTTCATTCCAAAAAATTTTTTCGTTTTACTTTTTCAATAGAAGCAAAGTGTGGAATTCATTCCACTTCCGAGCAGAATTGAGTTCTGTGACATGGCTGTTTATTTAAGTTTGAGATCTTGTTTTTGTTTGAAAGAAAAAAAAAAAGTTTGTTGCATACGTAGTTTTGGAGATATAAGCACATCAAAATTGTCCCATAAAATTCAGCATTAGCTGTTTTCGTTGGAGGAAAAGTCACTTAGCTCGATTTACCTCCGACCTCTAAGTATAGAAGTAACTAATATTGCTTATAATAAAAAAAGCATTGCATACCTTCAGGCTTAAATTTGTAAACAAATTGCAGTTATTAATCCTCATATTAGTTCACAGTACCTGGGCGACCGAGCCTTGCTCGGAGCTTTATATAAGCATTTCGAGGCGAATTTTAAAGTTTTTATATATTTTATTTTATAAAGTACTAACCAATTAAAATAAATTTAAAGAAAATACGGTACACAAATATCCAATTAATTTTGAATCATTTAATTTATTTTGTCCAATCAACACATGATCAAATGCATAGTTTAATATGAATATTTTTGGAAATTGGTCATACCGACTTAGAAACCTCCATCGACTCATAGCCCGATAAAATGCACAGTTTACAATTTAATTCATTTTGAGTAGTTTTCAAAGGCGCCACCTATCCAAAATTGTTGATGCCAACTAAGAAACCTTCGTCGGCTCATGCGTAACAACTTTGCTAAAGATCATAGCATGATCAAATGCACAGTTTACGATTTAATTCAATTTGAGTAATTTTCAGTGGCGCCACCTGTTGGAAATTGTTCATACCAATTAAAAAACCTTCACCGGCTAATTTGAAACAACTTCGCTTAGGATCATATTCAACTTAGCTAAGGATCATATACAACTTCGTTAAACATACAAATGCATACTTTACGATTAAATTCATTTTGAGTAATTTTTAGTGGCTCCACCTGTCGGATAGTGATGCCAACTTAAAAACCTTCATCGTCTCATGCGCAATAACTTAAGCCAAAGATCATGCATGAGCATAACATGGTTAAATGCATAGTTTACTATTCCATTAAGGACATACAGACAGAAAAACATTAATTTGTTAAAAAGTTATAGCTTTAACAATTTGTCCCCTTTTATCCCCTAATTTCAAAAACGTTACATATGCATATTTGATACTTGGTACCAATTGAATTCAGTACTTTTTATAAAAACTCAGTTAACATATTGTTCCTATTCATATTAGTTCATGAGGTGTTAAGTTATTATTTTATCCCTTTTTTACCCATTTTGGCACCCGAAATCAAAAAAGTACCAAATACGTGTTCAACATTTTTCTTTTTTATTGATTGCATTACAAAATTCTTTTCAATTTTGTTTGGTTCAAATCAAGAGTGGCTTAAAAATGGTACCACAAAAACCATTTTCACCCCCTATAGGGCATAGATTGAAAAAAGTACCAAACACCTGTCCGCTTATTTTAACAGCTATTCAAAACATAGTTTAAATTTTGTTTCTATACCTAATACTTCAGTAGATATAGCATTTTTTATTTTATCCCTTTTTATCCGTTTAGAGGCAAATGTTCAAAAAGTCCGTCCAAATGACGGAAACAGCATAAGTATATAAGTTTTGAAAAAATGTTTGTATGAAGGCAAAATTTATATTTCTCTTTATATAGGAAAAAGAACACCTTTGACCGTAGAGGTGAAGGGTGTCGTATAGTAAGACTTGACCGACTATAGCACTTTATTACTTGTTCTGTTCTAGTTCTGTTCTAGTTGTGTTCTAGTTCTGTTCTAGTTCTGTTCTACTTCTGTTCTAGTTCTGTTCTAGTTCTGTTCTAGTTCTGTTCTAGTTCTGTTCTAGTTCTGTTCTAGTTCTGTTCTAGTTCTGTTCTAGTTCTGTTCTAGTTCTGTTCTAGTTCTGTTCTAGTTCTGTTCTAGTTCTGTTCTAGTTCTGTTCTAGTTCTGTTCTAGTTCTGTTCTAGTTCTGTTCTAGTTCTGTTCTAGTTCTGTTCTAGTTCTGTTCTAGTTCTGTTCTAGTTCTGTTCTAGTTCTGTTCTAGTTCTGTTCTAGTTCTGTTCTAGTTCTGTTCTAGTTCTGTTCTAGTTCTGTTCTAGTTCTGTTCTAGTTCTGTTCTAGTTCTGTTCTAGTTCTGTTCTAGTTCTGTTCTAGTTCTGTTCTAGTTCTGTTCTAGTTCTGTTCTAGTTCTGTTCTAGTTCTGTTCTAGTTCTGTTCTAGTTCTGTTCTAGTTCTGTTCTAGTTCTGTTCTAGTTCTGTTCTAGTTCTGTTCTAGTTCTGTTCTAGTTCTGTTCTAGTTCTGTTCTAGTTCTGTTCTAGTTCTGTTCTAGTTCTGTTCTAGTTCTGTTCTAGTTCTGTTCTAGTTCTGTTCTAGTTCTGTTCTAGTTCTGTTCTAGTTCTGTTCTAGTTCTGTTCTAGTTCTGTTCTAGTTCTGTTCTAGTTCTGTTCTAGTTCTGTTCTAGTTCTGTTCTAGTTCTGTTCTAGTTCTGTTCTAGTTCTGTTCTAGTTCTGTTCTAGTTCTGTTCTAGTTCTGTTCTAGTTCTGTTCTAGTTCTGTTCTAGTTCTGTTCTAGTTCTGTTCTAGTTCTGTTCTAGTTCTGTTCTAGTTCTGTTCTAGTTCTGTTCTAGTTCTGTTCTAGTTCTGTTCTAGTTCTGTTCTAGTTCTGTTCTAGTTCTGTTCTAGTTCTGTTCTAGTTCTGTTCTAGTTCTGTTCTAGTTCTGTTCTAGTTCTGTTCTAGTTCTGTTCTAGTTCTGTTCTAGTTCTGTTCTAGTTCTGTTCTAGTTCTGTTCTAGTTCTGTTCTAGTTCTGTTCTAGTTCTGTTCTAGTTCTGTTCTAGTTCTGTTCTAGTTCTGTTCTAGTTCTGTTCTAGTTCTGTTCTAGTTCTGTTCTAGTTCTGTTCTAGTTCTGTTCTAGTTCTGTTCTAGTTCTGTTCTAGTTCTGTTCTAGTTCTGTTCTAGTTCTGTTCTAGTTCTGTTCTAGTTCTGTTCTAGTTCTGTTCTAGTTCTGTTCTAGTTCTGTTCTAGTTCTGTTCTAGTCCTGTTCTAGTTCTGTTCTAGTTCTGTTCTAGTTCTGTTCTAGTTCTGTTCTAGTTCTGTTCTAGTTCTGTTCTAGTTCTGTTCTAGTTCTGTTCTAGTTCTGTTCTAGTTCTGTTCTAGTTCTGTTCTAGTTCTGTTCTAGTTCTGTTCTAGTTCTGTTCTAGTTCTGTTCTAGTTCTGTTCTAGTTCTGTTCTAGTTCTGTTCTAGTTCTGTTCTAGTTCTGTTCTAGTTCTGTTCTAGTTCTGTTCTAGTTCTGTTCTAGTTCTGTTCCAGTCCTGTTCTAGTTCTGTTCTAGTTCTGTTCTAGTTCAGGCATTGGATTCTTAGAAATGTAGAGGCAATTTAAATATAATCAAAACTGTTTTAGTGTCAGTTGTTTGTGGGTTCTAATAATTTTCGGAAAAAATCAGTAGTTCAACCAATTTTATGTTGAGTTGCCATTGTTTTGGTGGTACCTGTAAAAATATTTTCGGCTGTATTCAAGTAATACGTTGTCAATTTCCAACAATTGTTGTTGATAACATACATATGTAGGATGGTTTAAAATGGATGGTTTTTGAACAAAAAAATCCATTGACTTATTTATACCCTTCAACCATTTACTCTCGCTACAAAACTGAAAGTCAGGCACACACGCACATTTGTATACCTTGTACTTGCAACATCAACATTAACCTTGTTATTGTTATGTGCACATTTTTTAAACTGCTCTAAACTTGCGTCATGCAGCTGTCAAACGTATAAAATAAAAATGTTGAAAAATACAGAAAAACGCTTGACATTTTTTAGTATTCCATCAAATAAACACTTGTATATGCTCATACAAATGATTCTTGATAACAATGGAAAGTACAAGTGCATACATTTAGGCGTGTATATGTTGAGTCCCGATCTTTTGCATTTTCGCTTGTTCAGTTATTCATGCTTTTGTACATTTTTGAACAATTGTGTCTGGTTTAAATGTATTTGTTAAAGTACCTCAGTAGTACACTTGCAAAAGGATGAGGGATTTTCAATTTTGTTTTGATTATTTTAGTGTGGTTTGCGTGTGTGTGTATGTTTTTTAGTTTCCGGCATATGTAAAAATTTACATATTTCTCACGTTTTTTGTTCGTTTAATTTAAATTTTTTTGAACTTGTATTTATTAGACACAGACATACTTATGTAATAGCTTATGTAGCAATAATTTTTTAATACACAGACAAAAACCAAACCGGACAAATTTTCGTTAAAGAAATTTTTTCTATAGAAAAAATTTCGTTGACAGAAATTTTTTCTATAGAAAAATTTTCGTTGACAGAAATTTTTTTCTATACAAAAATTTTCGTTAAAGATATTTTTTCTATAGAAAAATTTTCGTTGAAAGAAATTTTTTCTATAGAAAAATTTTCGTTAAAGAAATTTTTTCTATAGAAAAATTTTCGTTAAAGAAATTTTTTCTATAGAAAAATTTTCGTAGAAATAAATTTTTTCTATAGAAATATTTTCGTAGAAAGAAATTTTTCTTTTGAAAAATTTTTGTTAAAGAAATTTTTTCTATAGAAAAATTTTCGTTAAAGAAATTTTTTCTATAGAAAAAATTTCGTTAAAGAAATTTTTTCTATAGAAAAATTTTCGTTGAAAGAAATTTTTTCTATAGAAAACTTTTCGTTAAAGAAATTTTTTCTATAGAAAAATTTTCGTTAAAGAAATTTTTTCTATAGAAAAATTTTCGTTAAAGAAATTTTTTCTTTAGAAAAATTTTCGTTAAAGAAATTTTTTCTATTTTTTCTATAGAAAAATGTTCGTTAAAGAATTTTTTTCTATAGAAAAATTTTCGTTAAAGAAATTTTTTCTATAAAAACATTTTCGTTAAAGAAATTTTTTCTATAGAAAAACTTTCGTTAAAGAAATTTTTTCTATAGAAAAATTTTTGTTAAAGAAATTTTTTCTATAGAAAAATTTTCGTTAAAGAAATTTTTTCTATAGAAAAATTTTCGTTAAAGAAATTTTTTCTATAGAAAAATTTTAGTTAAAGAAATTTTTTCTATAGAAAAATTTTCGTTAAAGAAATTTTTTCTATAGAAAAATTTTAGTTAAAGAAATTTTTTCTATAGAAAAATTTTTGTTAAAGAAATTTTTTCTATAGAAAAATTTTCGTTAAAGAAATTTTTTCTATAGAAAAATTTTAGTTAAAGAAATTTTTTCTATAGAAAAATTTTCGTTAAAAAAATTTTTTCTATAGAAAAATTTTCGTTAAAGAAATTTTTTCTATAGAAAAATTTTCGTTAAAGAAATTTTTTCTATAGAAAAATTTTCGTTAAAGAAATTTTTTCTATAGAAAAATTTTCGTTAAAGAAATTTTTTCTATAGAAAAATTTTCGTTAAAGAAATTTTTTCTATAGAAAAATTTTCGTTAAAGAAATTTTTTCTATAGAAAAATTTTCGTTAAAGAAATTTTTTCTATAGAAAAATTTTCGTTAAAGAAATTTTTTCTATAGAAAAATTTTCGTTAAAGAAATTTTTTCTATAGAAAAATTTTCGTTAAAGAAATTTTTTCTATAGGAAAATTTTCGTTAAAGAAATTTTTTCTATAGAAAAATTTTCGTTAAAGAAATTTTTTCTATAGAAAAATTTTCGTTAAAGAAATTTTTTCTATAGAAAAATTTTCGTTAAAGAAATTTTTTCTATAGAAAAATTTTCGTTAAAGAAATTTTTTCTATAGAAAAATTTTCGTTAAAGAAATTTTTTTTCTAAAAAATTTTCGTTAAACGAATTTTTTCCCTACAAAATTTTCGTTGAAAGAAATTTTGTCTATAAAATAATTTTCGTTAAAGAAATTTTTTCTATAGAAAAATCTTCGTTAAAGAAATTTTTTCTATAGAAAAATTTTCGTTAAAGAAATTTTTTCTATAGAAAAATTTTCGTTAAAAGATATTTTTTCTATAGGAAAATTTTCGTTAAAAGAAATTTTTTGTATAGAAAAATTTTCGATAAAGAAATTTTTTCTATAGAAAAATTTGCGTTGGATGAAATTTTTTCTATAGAAAAACTTTCGTTGAAAGAAATTTTTTCTATAGAAAAATTTTCGTTAAAAGAAATTTTTTCTATAGAAAAATTTTCGTTAAAAGAAATTTTTTCTATAGAAAAATTTTCGTTAAAAGAAATTTATTCTATAGAAAAATTTTCGTAAAACGAAATTTTTTCTATAGAAAAATTTATATAAAGCCAATTTTGTTCTATAATTAAGCAAAACGATTTTATCTATTAACGTTTATTTTGTTTTAATTCCCCAATCCTTAAGGACAAAAATATTTCTTTGTGATGGGATGTGTCTATCCTTGAAAAAGGGTATGTCAGGAAGTGCAAAAATCTAAAATCTGATAATCAGAACTAGTAAGTGTAAAGAAAGGACGAGTATTTGTCTTATTCTCAAGTGCTTGATTACTCATTCATTTCCTCTTATTTTTTTATTACATTTCCTTTAAGTTTTATTCGTTTTTACATTTACCTAAAGGTACTTTAACTGTATGAAAGTAAAAACTTATTTAATTTTAATAAATAGTCATGGATTTTCAACACAAAAATCTTTATAAACTTTAACACTAGGCAACAAAATTAAAATTTTGTTATAAAACGTGATAACGTTTTTCCAAAATTACAAAAACTTAAATTTTAGAGATAAAGTTCTTATTTGAATTTAAAATAATTGCAATTTTTGATGAAGCTGTTATTTGGGAAGGGTTTCTAGAGTAAGAATTTATTTGCTATGGGAGTTTTTTCTTCTATATGATAAAATATCGCAAGTAAAAAGTTCAAATACTAAAAATATGATTCTTCTAAAGATATACCATCATAGGTTTTGCTCTCATAACCATTCGTAGGCAGCGCATGCCACTAGAAGCCGAAGACTTTTTGTAATTTTTTTTAAATATCACGATCATTAATGAAACTTGTGAAAATGAGTACTAAAGGTATTCAGTTGGGATTTGAATGTCAGCAAAGTCGGTTGGTGTTGCTTTATTAAAAAAAAATCAAACACAAAGGACCAAAAACTCTATTCCGGGAAGGCATCCCTATGGGAGGTACCTATGGGTGGTACGGAAATAGTAATCCGATTTCGCCCAAAAAGTATAGGGATCGTTCTTGGACCAAAATATGAGCCTGTGCAAAATATGAGCCTGCATCAAATTATTTTTAAAGTTACGGCCTGAACAATGATAACAAGAAAAATATTTTTCTCTAAAAAATCTTTGATAAAAATATTTTTCTAATAAAATTTTTTTTATAAAAATTTTTTTTATAAAAAAATTTGTTTATAAAAAAATTGTCAATAAAAATATTTTCCTGTAGATATTTTCGATAGAAATGTTTTTCTGTAGTTAAATTTTCTATAAAAATATTTTTCTAGAGAAAAGTATTTTTCTGTAGAAATTTTGTCCATAGTAACTTTTTTTATCTAAAATTTTTCTATGGAAAAATTTTGTTTAAAAAAATCTTTTCTATACAAAAATTTTTGGTAAAAAATTTTCTATAAAAATTGTTTCAACAAAAATATTTTTCTGTGGAAATTTTCGATAAAAAATATTTTTTTGTAGAAATTTTCGGTAAAAATATTTTTTATCGAAAAGTTTTCTCAAAAAAAATTTTCAATGGAAAAAATTTTTTATAGAAAAATTTTTTATCCAAATTTAGATAAAAAAAATTTTCTTTCGAAAAATTTCCAATAAAAAAATATTTTTCTGTAAAAAAAATTATCAACAAAAAGTTTTCGATTGAAATATTTTTCTGTAGAAAAATTTTCGTTGAAAATATTTTTCTAAAGAAAAATTTTCGATACAAATTTTTTTTCTGTAGAAAAATTTTTTATAAAAGCATTTATCTATAAAAATAAATTTTTCGATAAAAATATTTTTCTATAGAAAAGTTTTCTAAGAAAAAATATTTCTAAAGAAAAATATTTTTCTAAATAAAAAAATTTTTCTGTAGAAAAATCTTCGACAAAAATATTTTTCTATAAAAAATTCTTCAACAAAAATATTTTTTTATAAAAAATTCTTCGACAAAAATATTTTTTTATAAAAAATTTTCAATAAAAAATTTTCGATAGAAATATTTTTCTGAAGAAATTTCTTAAGAAAAATTTTTCTATAGAAAAGTCTTCCATAAAAATATTTTTCTATAGAAAATTTTCAATCAAAATATTTTTCTATGGAAATTTTCAATAAAAATACTTTTTTGTAGAAATTTTCGGTAAAAATACTTTTCATCGAAAAATTTTCTCAAAAAATATTTTCAATGGAAAAAATTTTTTATAGAAAAATTTTTTATCCAAATTTTGATAAAAAAAAATGTTCTATACAAAAATTTGAAATAAAAAAATATTTTTCCGTTAAAAAATTGTCAATAAAAAGTTTTCGATTGAAATATTTTTTTGTAGAAAAATTTTCGTTGAAAATATTTTTCTATAGAAAAATTTCCTATACAAATTTTTTTTCTGCAGAAAAAATTTTTATAAAAGCATTTCTCTATAATAAAAATTTTTTTGATAAAAATATTTTTCTATAGAAAAGTTTTCTAAGAAAAAATATTTCTAAAGAAAAACATTTTTCTAAATATAAAAATTTTTCTGTAGAAAAATCTTCGACAAAAATATTTTTCTATAAAAAATTCTTCAACAAAAATATTTTTTTATAAAAAATTCTTCGACAAAAATATTTTTTTATAAAAAATTTTCAATAAAAAATTTTTGATAGAAATATTTTTCTGAAGAAATTTCTTAAGAAAAATTTTTCTATAGAAAAGTCTTCCATAAAAATATTTTTCTATAGAAAATTTTCAATAAAAATATTTTTCTGTGGAAATTTTCGATAAAAATATTTTTTTGTAGAAATTTTCGGTAAAAATATTTTTCATCGAAAAATTTTCTCAAAAAAATTTTTCAATGGAAAAAATTTTTTATAGAAAAATTTTTTATCCAAATTTTGATAAAAAAAAATGTTCTATACAAAAATTTGAAATAAAAAAATATTTTTCCGTTAAAAAAATTGTCAATAAAAAGTTTTCGATTGAAATATTTTTCTGCAGAAAAATTTTCGTTGAAAATATTTTTCTGCAAAAAAAAAAAAATTTTATGAAACATTAGTCTATAAAAAAAAATTTTTTGATAAAAATATTTTTCTATAGAAAAATTTTCTAAGAAAAAAAATTTCTTAAGAAAAATATTTTTCTAAATAAAAAATAATTGCTCTGGAAAAATCTTCGACAAAAATTTTTTCTATAAAAAATTCTTCGACAAAAATATTTTTTTATAAAAAATTTTCGAGAAAAATATTTTTCTGTAGAAAAATTGTGAATAAAAAATTTTCGATAGAAATATTTTTCTGTAGAAAAATTTTCTATAAAAATATTTTTCTAAAGAAAAATCTTTTTCTTTAGAAAAGTCTTCGAAGAAAATATTTTTCTATAGAAAATTTTTGATGAAAATATTTTTCTGTAGAAAAATTTCAATAAAAATATTTTTCTGTAGAAAAATTGTCAATAAAAATTTTCGATACAAATTTTTCATCTTTAGAAAAATTTTCGATAAATATAAAAAGAAAATTTTCGATAAAAATATTTTTCTAAAGAAAAAAATTTTCTATTAAAAAATCTTCGACAAAATTACTTTTCTATAGAAAATTCTTAAATAAAAATAGTTTTCTGTAGAAAAATTTTCGTTTAAAATATTTTTCTGTAGAAAAATTATCAAGAAAAAATTTGCAAGAGAAATATTTTTCTGTATAAAGATTTTCGATAAAAATATTTTTCTATAGAAAAGGTTTGGATACAATTTTTTCTGTAGAAAACTTTTCGATTAAAATACTTTTCTATAGAAAAATCTTCCATAAAAATATTTTTCAATAGAAAATTGCTATATAAAAAAAAATGTATAGAAAATTTTCGAGTAAAATATTTTTTTGTAGAAAAATTGTCAATAAAAAACTGGAAAGAGAAATATTTTTCTGTATAAAAATGTTCGATAAAAATATTTTTCTATAGAAAATGTTTGGATACAATTTTTTTCTGTAGAAAAAATTTTCGTTTTAATTACTTTTCTATAGAAAAATTTTCTATAAAAATATTTTTCTGTATAAAAATTTTCAATAAAAAATTTTTGAGACAAATTTTTTATCTTTATAAAAATTTTCGATAAAAATATTTTTCTATAGAAAAGTCTTAAATAAAAATAGTTTTCTATAGAAAAATTTTCGATTTAGATATTTTCCTGTAGAAAAATTGTCAATAAAAAATTTGCAAGAGAAATATTTTTCTGTATACAAATTTTCGAGAAAATATTTTTCTATAGAAATGGTTTGGATGCAATTTTTTTCTGTAGAAAATTTTTGTTTTAAAAACTTTTCTATAGAAAATTTTTCCATAAAAATATTTTTCAGTAGAAAAAGTGACAATAAAAAATTTTCGATACAAATTTTTTATCTGTAGAAAAATTTGCGATAAAAATATTTTTTATAAAAAAAAAATTCGATAAAAAATTTTTCTATAAAAAAAATTTTCATTAAAAATATTTTACTTAAGAATAATATTTTTCTAAAGAAAATTCTTAAATAAAAATAGTTTTCTATAGAAAAATTCTCGATTAAAATATTTGTCTGTAGAAAAATTGTCCATAAAATTTTATACTAAAAGCCTTTACTTATTTTATGAATCCGTTTGTGAATTAGTGGGTATATCTGTTATAGAAATACTTGTATGAGCAATTTTGCAATTTTGCTCTTCTTCGACTATTGAATATCATTAACCCTTTTATTACCAGGGTAACATTTTTTAAATATTAAATTTTTCAAAAATGTTCTAGAAATAAGATGTTTTTTTTGTTATATTTCCATAAAAATTCAAAAAATCGTTCACGGGCGCCTCTAATTACATTTTATACAAATTAACCCTTGCATACCCATGGACTCAAAATAGTTCTGATGTTTAGCCCTTGGGTTAGCAAGGGTTAATTTGTATGTATGGAAATGTAACCAAAGGCGCCTTGGAATGATTTTTAGAATTTTTATTAAAATATAACAATAAAAACATGTAATTTCGAGTACCGAGTACAAAAGGTTAACGACATCCGATTTCAACCAAATTTCTTATATATATTTTTGTTTCTTTATGATTCGAAACATGCTTTTTTTGTTAGTTCTTCTTCTGCTATACTTCAGTGGAGTATAGGGCATTGATCTTGATCCATATTAGATAAGCTAAAGCCTAAGTTTGTATGAACTTTTAAAAAGTTCTTTTAGGACACAGACATATTGAATTTATTTTTGTTGCCCAGTGTAATTAATTTACATTTATTACTCCTTTCTCTCGTTCGTTTGTTGCTGCAAGAGCTTTTAACTTATTACAAAATTTATAAATTTCAAGGAAAAGGCGTAAAATTATTCGGGAAAATATAAGAAAAAACTCAGGCACGTTTATTTTTGGGGGCGAAAAAGGAAAAGGCGTTTTATAAAAAAAAAACAAAAAACAAAAGGATAAAGTTGGTTTGCAAGTAAAGGAAGACAAGAAGGAAACAGGCACCATTGAACTTATATAAGATTATTAAGAAAGTTTTCCGGGAAGTTTGCATAAATACATTATGCCAAGGAAAATGTTGAGGATATTTTTTTTGCGAATGCAATTATAAAATATTATTTAAAACTTATGGTTTCGGGCACAGAAATGTAAAATTGCTTTATAAAAAGTATTTTTAAAAAGAAAAGAAAATTTATAAAATTATCTAAAAAATGATAGAAAATTTGTACTATCCAAAACTACAGTCTAAAAGGAAAAACCTAAAAAGGCACAAAAAATCAGCATAACTATTCATCATCTTCTTGTTCTTTCTTTCCAATATTTACTATTTTCAAGTTACGCCCCAGTTATCCTTGCAAAAACACAATAAAAATTCCAAAACTGCTGTAAACAAATCCTTGAAAATTTTGCTATAAATAATAAAGTAAAAAATCCTTTCCATTATTCCAAAAATTTTATTTTCTAGCCAATAAATTTTAACAAATTTGTTCATCGTCTGTTTAACATTATAAGTAATTCAACAATAACATGTTTAACCATAAATTCTTATTTCAACACAAAAATGCATCGGCAGCAGCAACATCATAACAATAGAAGCCACTCACCACTTACTCGATGTCTACAAAATTATGATAAAAACCCATAGAAGAACCACAAATGGCCATTAACTAACTAATAGGAGTAAATTGTAAATATAACCAACAAATAGTAAAAACAAAAGAGAATGGTCGTCGTTATACCTACCCCTAGTCCCTGGACCCTTATGAAGACAATAATAGTTTTTTCCTTTTTATATTGATTATATTAGCTCTACAAGCAAAACAACTTACAACTACAAGTATCCAAATGTGGAAAGTGAAATTTATACAAAAGGGGAAAAACCATGACAAAATGGACCAAAGAACCAAGATATTAATTAAAGAAAAAAATTCTTAACGAAAATTTTTCTATAGAAAAAAATTCTTAACGAAAATTTTTCTCTAGAAAAAAATTCTTAACGAAAATTTTTCTATAGAAAAAAATTCTTAACGAATATTTTTCTATAGAAAAAAATTCTTAACGAAAATTTTTCTATAGAAAAAAATTCTTAACGAAAATTTTTCTATAGAAAAAAATTCTTAACGAAAATTTTTCTAAAGAAAAATATTCTTAACGAAAATTTTCTATAGAAAAAATATTTCTAACGAAAATTTTTCTATAGAAAAATCTTCTTAACGAAAATTTTTCTATAGAAAAATAATTCTTAACGAAAATTTTTTTATAGAAAAATAATTTTTAACGAAAATTTTTCTATAGAAAAATAATTCTTAACGAAAATTTTTCTATAGAAAAATAATTCTTAACGAAAATTTTTCTATAGAAAAATAATTCTTAACGAAAATTTTTCTATAGAAAAATAATTCTTAACGAAAATTTTTCTATAGAGAAATAATTCTTAACGAAAATTTTTCTATAGAAAAATCTTCTTAACAAAAATTTTTCTATAGAAAAATCTACTTAACGTAAATTTTTCTCTAGAAAAATCTTCTTAACGTAAATTTTTTTCTAGAAAAATCTTCCTAACGAAAATTTTTCTCTAGAAAAATCTTCTTAACGAAAATTTTTCTATAAAAAATAATTCTTAACGAAAATTTTTCTATAAAAAATAATTCTTAACGAAAATTTTTCTATAAAAAATAATTCTTAACGAAAATTTTTCTATAAAAAATAATTCTTAACGAAAATTTTTCTATAAAAAATAATTCTTAACGAAAATTTTTCTATAAAAAATAATTCTTAACGAAAATTTTTCTATAAAAAATAATTCTTAACGAAAATTTTTCTATAAAAAATAATTCTTAACGAAAATTTTTCTATAGAAAAATAATTCTTAACGAAAATTTTTCTGTAGAAAAATAATTCTTAACGAAAATTTTTCTATAGAAAAATCTTCTTAACGAAAATTTTTCTATAGAAAAATCTTCTTAACGAAAATTTTTCTATAGAAAAATCTTCTTAACGAAAATTTTTCTATAGAAAAATCTTCTTAACGAAAATTTTTCTATAGAAAAATCTTCTTAACGAAAATTTTTCTATAGAAAAATCTTCTTAACGAAAATTTTTCTATAGAAAAATCTTCTTAACGAAAATTTTTCTATAGAAAAATCTTCTTAACGAAAATTTTTCTATAGAAAAATCTTCTTAACGAAAATTTTTCTATAGAAAAATCTTCTTAACGAAAATTTTTCTATAGAAAAATCTTCTTAACGAAAATTTTTCTATAGAAAAATCTTCTTAACGAAAATTTTTCTATAGAAAAATCTTCTTAACGAAAATTTTTCTATAGAAAAATCTTCTTAACGAAAATTTTTCTATAGAAAAATCTTCTTAACGAAAATTTTTCTATAGAAAAATCTTCTTAACGAAAATTTTTCTATAGAAAAATCTTCTTAACGAAAATTTTTCTATAGAAAAATCTTCTTAACGAAAATTTTTCTATAGAAAAATCTTCTTAACGAAAATTTTTCTATAGAAAAATCTTCTTAGCGAAATTTTTTTTATAGAAAAATCTTCTTAACGAAAATTTTTCTTAGAAAAATCTTCTTAATGAAACTTTTTCTATAGAAAAATCTTCTTAACGAAAATTTTTCTATAGAAAAATCTTCTTAACGAAAATTTTTCTATAGAAAAATCTTCTTAACGAAAATTTTTCTATAGAAAAATCTTCTTAACGAAAATTTTTCTATAGAAAAATCTTCTTAACGAAAATTTTTCTATAGAAAAATCTTCTTAACGAAAATTTTCTTAACGAAAATTTTTCTATAGAAAAATTTTCTTAACGAAAATTTTTCTATAGAAAAATCTTCTTAACGAAAATTTTTCTATAGAAAAATATTTATTTTTAAAATTTTTCTATAGAAATATATTTCTTTTGAAAATTCAGCTTGTCCTTGCTCTTGTCCTATCCCTAGTGGGCTATGCGCTGTGCTACTTTGCTTGATGTAGTCTCTTGGTGTTTGAAAAAAAAAGTGATACTGACTGTTAAAAGACCACAAAAATCAAAACCATCTATGTAGTTGCATCTATACCATAAATTGTTATAAATCATTTTATAGTTACCAATTTAACATCCTTTTTAGTCTGATATTGTTTTGCCCTAACAATTTATGAAACGGTGGCTACATTTGAATATTTTCAATTCTTGTTAAGAGCCATTATTTTAGAAATTTACTGGAAATGTTTACACTTTTTCAAAATTTAGGCATCTGTAAAAATTGTAAATATTAGTTTGTAAATGGAAATTAGGGGTTTTAACCATAATTAATGAATTCCTAAAAATTTTCGAAAAATATGTACAACCTGCTGTACCAAACGCGCTTTGCTGCGCCATCTACATAAATTAATTTGAAGAAAAGAAATTATACAAATATCCAATAAATTTTGAATCATTTTATTGATTTTGTCCCATCAACATATGATCAAATGCATGGTTTACGATTCAATTCATTTAAAATCATTTTTAGTGACGCCATCTATCGGAAAATTAATCCTACTATTTTATAGCCTCCGTTGACTTATGCGCAACAACTTTGTTAAAGATCATAGAATGATCAAATGACCTGTTTACAATAGAGTTTATGCAATACATGGAAATATATTATATAAATATAAAAAATTTCCATGGATTTCATAATCTCTAAAAAAATATTAATTAATTTAGAAAAATAACGTGATAAATGGAAACATGATCAAGTTCATAGTTAACTTTTCTATAAAGGACAAACATACTTTCATTATTTTATACATATATAGAAAAAGATAACTTATAGAGTTTATACAATATATGGAAACTACAATATATAAATATAAAAAATTTCCATAGATTTTATAAACTCCAAATAAATACCAAATAATTTGTTACAAAAAAATGTGATAAATAAAAAACCGCTCGACCGATTTTGAGGAAAATTTACATAAACTATCTACTAAATAGCTGGAATAAAACCCATAGGATGATCAGCCCGTTTTTGAATTATAAAATTACAACGAAAAGTGGAATTAATTTTTATATATTAAGAAGATTTTTTTTTCGTTGTTGAAACTGAAAATTTAAATTTCCCTTTCTAGTTAAAAGAGCTACATATACATTTACCTACACTTAACAATTTAAAGCCAAACATTTGCCGTATTAATATTTTATAGCCTTGAAGCTACATCCATTTCCTACTAACTGCCTAACTTATGCACAATAGACTCTACAATTTTCCAAATAATTTTCTATAATTTATTAGCCAAAATTACTCGCTGGAAAGACGACAAGTTACTATGTCCTATGAATATAAATTTAAACAAAAGATACATCATAAAGTAATAAAGTGTAAATTTTGTTACTCTCAAAAACCTAAATCAAGGACAAGGGAGGAGGCTACTTTGAACAGGAAATATAAAATCATGAAATTGTACTTTAAATTATGAGAAAATAACAAATCTTTTTAATTTAAAAATGTTTTATATTCATTCATGGGGATATTCGTTTTTATTTGAGGGAAATATTAAACAATAAATTTCCCATGATTTTTATATATTTATTATAATAATAAAAAAATTTTTCTATAGAAAAATTTTCGTTAAGAAGATTTTTCTATAGAAAAATTTTCGTTAAGAAGATTTTTCTATAGAAAAATTTCGTTAAGAAGATTTTTCTATAGAAAAATTTTCGTTAAGAAGATTTTTCTATAGAAAAATTTTCGTTAAGAAGATTTTTCTATAGAAAAATTTTCGTTAAGAAGATTTTTCTATAGAAAAATTTTCGTTAAGAAGATTTTTCTATAGAAAAATTTTCGTTAAGAAGATTTTTCTATAGAAAAATTTTCGTTAAGAAGATTTTTCTATAGAAAAATTTTCGTTAAGAAGATTTTTCTATAGAAAAATTTTCGTTAAGAAGATTTTTCTATAGAAAAATTTTCGTTAAGAAGATTTTTCTATAGAAAAATTTTCGTTAAGAAGATTTTTCTATAGAAAAATTTTCGTTAAGAAGATTTTTCTATAGAAAAATTTTCGTTAAGAAGATTTTTCTATAGAAAAATTTTTGTTAAGAAGATTTTTCTATAGAAAAATTTTCGTTAAGAAGATTTTTCTATAGAAAAATTTTCGTTAAGAAGATTTTTCTATAGAAAAATTTTCGTTAAGAAGATTTTTCTATAGAAAAATTTTCGTTAAGAAGATTTTTCTATAGAAAAATTTTCGTTAAGAAGATTTTTCTATAGAAAAATTTTCGTTAAGAAGATTTTTCTATAGAAAAATTTTCGTTAAGAAGATTTTTCTATAGAAAAATTTTCGTTAAGAAGATTTTTCTATAGAAAAATTTTCGTTAAGAAGATTTTTCTATAGAAAAATTTTCGTTAAGAAGATTTTTCTATAGAAAAATTTTCGTTAAGAAGATTTTTCTATAGAAAAATTTTCGTTAAGAAGATTTTTCTATAGAAAAATTTTCGTTAAGAAGATTTTTCTATAGAAAAATTTTCGTTAAGAAGATTTTTCTATAGAAAAATTTTCGTTAAGAAGATTTTTCTATAGAAAAATTTTCGTTAAGAAGATTTTTCTATAGAAAAATTTTCGTTAAGAAGATTTTTCTATAGAAAAATTTTCGTTAAGAAGATTTTTCTATAGAAAAATTTTCGTTAAGAAGATTTTTCTATAGAAAAATTTTCGTTAAGAAGATTTTTCTATAGAAAAATTTTCGTTAAGAAGATTTTTCTATAGAAAAATTTTCGTTAAGAAGATTTTTCTATAGAAAAATTTTCGTTAAGAAGATTTTTCTATAGAAAAATTTTCGTTAAGAAGATTTTTCTATAGAAAAATTTTCGTTAAGAAGATTTTTCTATAGAAAAATTTTCGTTATGAAGATTTTTCTATAGAAAAATTTTCGTTAAGAAGATTTTTCTATAGAAAAATTTTCGTTAAGAAGATTTTTCTATAGAAAAATTTTCGTTAAGAAGATTTTTCTATAGAAAAATTTTCGTTAAGAATATTTTTCTATAGAAAAATTTTCGTTAAGAATATTTTTCTATAGAAAAATTTTCGTTAAGAATATTTTTCTATAGAAAAATTTTCGTTAAGAATATTTTTCTATAGAAAAATTTTCGTTAAGAAGATTTTTCTATAGAAAAATTTTCGTTAAAAAGAAAAATTTTCATTATGAATATCTTTCTATAGAAAAATTTTCGTTAAGAAGATTTTTCTATAGAAAAATTTTCTTTAAGAATATTTTTCTATAGAAAAATTTTGGTTAAGAATATTTTTCTATAGAAAATTTTTGGTTAGGAATATTTTTCTATAGAAAATTTTAGGTTAAGAATATTTTTCTATAGAAAATTTTTGGTTAAGAAGATTTTTCTATAGAAAATTTTTCGTTAAGAATATTTTTCTATAGAAAAATTTTAGATAAATTTTCAATAGAAATATTTTTCTATAGATAAATTTTCAATAGAAATAGTTTTCTATAGAAAAATGTTCGATAGAAATATTTTACTAAAGAAAAACTTTCGATAGAAATTTTTTTCTATCGAAATTTTTTCCAAAGAAATATTTTCTATAGAAATTCTCAGACTAAAATTTATAATGTTCACAATAATAGACTTAATTTTTGTTTCCCTAAAATTTTTATTTCCCTAAAATTGTTAAATCTCACTTAATGTTTGTTTTTATTGAGAGACATTTCTATAGATTTTATTTTATGTAATTTCTTATTTTTTGCAAACTTTTTAAAGAACATTGTTCCCAGAGCACTCTTAGCCCATAATGCTGACTTGTAATTATAGCATTAATAATATCGAAAGTGTTTTTTTCATATTTGAGTGAGAATCTTTCTTATTATTCAAATATCTACGATGGTAAGAAAATTATCTGTGCTCGACTGCTATTGAATAAAAAGATACTTAAGTATTTAGATACACTCACTCACTCACTTGCACAGACAGACAGACAGACAGACGTTATGTTATTATACAAGAAATTCACGGATAAAATGGAAAAATGTAACCTTGTACAACATTGACCTTGTGAAGATTTATCAAATATATGTATATATTTACTATATAATAAATACTTGTGCATACAAATCAAAAGTTATAGATACCAAGTTACACTAGTTTACAAAATTTGAATTTTTGTATTATATTTTATCGCCATTATACTTTATTTTTTTATTCGTTATGACCTTTTATTTACAAGATCGATGGAAATTTTTTTCTTTAAATTTTTAAATTTTTCAGTAAAGGCTGGTCCATTGATTTTATTATGTCTCTAAAATGGGTTGTTCAATTTTATTGAAAGATATAGATACAAAATTACACTAATTTACAAACTTGAAATTTGTGTGTTACATTTGGTCGGCATTATATTTTCTTTTTTGTTCATTCGTTATGGTCATTTGATTACAAGATCGATGGAAATTTTTTTTTCTTGAAATTTTTAGATTTTTCTGTAAAGGCTAATTCATTGATTTTATTATGTCTCTGTAATGGCTTCTTCGATTTTATTGAAAGTTATAGATACAAAATTACACTAATTTACAAAATTTAAATTATTTGCGTTACATTTGAATAGCATTATATTTTTATTTATTTATTCATTATGGCCTCTGGATTACAAGATCGATGGAAATTTTATTCTTTAAATTTTTCGATTTTTCTGTAAAGGTAGATCCATTGATTTTATTATGTCTCTAAAATGGGTTGTTCGATTTTATTGAAAGTTATATATACAAAATTGCACTAATTTGCAAAATTGAAATTATTTGCGTTACATTTGAATAACATTATATTTTAATTTATTTATTCATTATGGCCTCCGGATTACAAGATCGATGGAAATTTTCTATCTTTTAATTATTAGATTTTTCTGTAAAGGCTGATCCATTGATTTTATTATGTCTCTAAAATGGGTTGTTCGATTTTATTGACAGTTATAGATACAAAATAACACTAATTTACAAAATTAAAATTATTTGCGTTACATTTGAACAGCATTATATTTTTATTTATTCGTTATGGCCTTTTGATTACAAAATCGATGGAAATTTTTTTCTTGAAATTAATAGATTTTTCGGTAAAGGCTCATCTATTGATTTTTTTTTTTTTTTTTTTTTTTTTTTTTTTTAGGACCAGCACTCAGGGGATGACCCCTACTTATGCAATGCATTGTGTTGGAACTAGGAAAATAGGTTATGGGAGGGTGGATAGATGGAGTAGTGTTTATGGACATTTGATTTGAACTTTCCTATATTGCAACTGGCAGGAAAAATTTCTGCGGGAAGTAAATTCCACATACGAACTGTACGGCTAAAGAATGAATTTTCTCTGTAGTGTGTTGTTCTGTCTACTGGCCAATCGACTACGAAGGGATGAGCTCTAACAGATAGACGTGTATTGCGTAAAAAAATTCTAGTTTCGGGAACGAGTTCCCTGATTTCATTAGAGCACATTCCAAAGTAGTAACGATAGAACAGTGTGACACAACCCACATTGCGACGGTGCTCCAGTGAATCAATAGAGTTGGATACCCTACTGTCACCAATAAGCACCTTCGCCCTCTCCTGTACTCGGTCAAGAAGCTCCAAAATAGACTTTGAAGCACCGGCCCATACATGAGAGTTGTATTCCATTTTCGGTCGGATATAGGTGGTATAAATAGTAAGGAGATCAGATGAAGTGAAGTATGTCTTGCACCGTTTTAGAAAACCGAGACACTTGAATGCTTCTTTCGACACTTGAAAAATGTGTTCAGTCCACCGGACATCACATTGAATTCTCATGCCCAGAACATCAAGAGTATCTGATTCCTCGATATTTTCACCACCCATTAATACAGATGAAGTAACATGATCCGCCGTGCGTTTATGCGTGAGCATACAACATTGAGTTTTCCGCGCATTAAAATCGACTCTATTCGCACGACCCCATTCTGAGATTGCTTCTAAATCGCGGTTTAATGATTCATTCATGTTTTGCCTCATAGTACCAATCTCTAAAGGGTTTGGTCTATGATTGAATGAATACGAATGGCAAATGTTACTATCATCTGCAAAAGAGTAGATAGGATTGGAAGTTTGACGTAGAAGGTCGTTTATAAAGATAAGAAATAGAGTAGGAGAAAGAACGGAGCCTTGCGGTACCCCTGAATTTAGCTTGAACTCGTTTGATGAGATCCCATCTACAACAACTCTTATAGTGCGATCTCTGAGGAAGCTCGATATAAATCGAGAGAAGATATTACCGACACCAAAAGCAATAAGTTTTGATAGAAGTGCTCCGTGCCACACTCTATCAAACGCCTTAGAAATATCCAGAGCCACAACTTTACTTTCGCCAAAACGGTGTATTGAATGACACCATTTTTCCGAAAGGAAGGCTAGCAGGTCTCCCGTAGAGCGTCCCCTACGAAATCCATACTGGCGGTCGCTTAGTAGGTTGTTAGATTCCAGATATTTCACAAGATGGTGGTTTACCATACTCTCCAAAACTTTGGAGAGTGCAGAACAAATTGCTATTGGGCGGTAATTTTCAGGGTTGGTAGCCTCACCCTTTTTAGGGATTGGCGTTACATTAGCAACCTTCCAACACCGAGGAAATGTACCAGCTTGGTACAAGGTGCTGAAAAGGTTGGCTAATGGACGCGAAAGCGTCGAACAGCACTGCTTCAAGACCAGTGCTGGAATGCCATCCGGCCCTGAAGACTTGTTTATGTTGAGATCTGCTAAAACCCTTTTTACAGCACGGGCGCGAAAGAATATCTTTGGCATAGTTACAGATACTCTTTCGAGCTCGGGCGGAGGTTGAGTGCTTTCCGGCAAGCGGGAATTGCTTGCAAATAATTCAGCTAAAAGGTTAGCTTTGTCAACCGGGTCAGTGAATGTTTGACCATTCTTTAAAAGAGAAGAAATTGAAGAACTAGCATTATTCTTAACTCTTTTAACGAATGACCAGAAACTCTTGCTGCCCCGAGGAGCAGCAAGAATTTTAGTACGAAGACGCTGCTCGTACAGAGCTTTTTCACGTCTTAATACTTTGGCACATGTACGCCTTGCACGTTTGCGTTGCAAATCAGTAACTGGATTTTGGTTATTGCGCCAGTTTCTGAAAGCTTCCTCTCGGGATCTGACTGCTTGTTTGCACGTCTGATTAAACCAAGTTTTTACCTTTGGTTTAATCGAAATGTTTTTCACTGGGATAAACATTTTCATTCCCAGCTTAATAACATTAGAAACCATTTCCGCCGAGGCATTGACATTACTGTCGAGGAAACACAGTTTCCAGTTAAAATGCCTATAGAATTCGTTGAGCTCTGCCCAACGACCTTTTTCGTATAGAAAAATTGAACGTTTCGTAGCTGTTTGCGAAATGCTGCGAAGTGAGGAGAGCGAAAAAGAGGCGGAAATGGTACAATGATCGGAATTTCCGAGAGGTGCAAGAACCTTTACTTCATACTTATCAGGGTGTGAAGTAAGGAAAAGGTCAAGGATGTTTTGTTGGTGCCCATCAACACATGGAATATGTGTTGGCTCATTCACCAGTTGCGCAAGGTGATTGTGCGCTGCAAATAACTCAACATATTGGCCTTCAGGAGTTGTGTGGCTCGAATGGCGAAGCCAGGACGAGTTGTGAACATTGAAATCACCAGCAATAACGATTTCACTGCTCGGACAACTCTCGAGGATCTTCGAAATTGAATCGGAAAGGGCATCGAAGCCAGATAAAGTTGTGCCCCTTTCCGCGTTTGGACTTCTATAAAGAAACCCGAAGTACAAAAGATGCGCCCTGATTCTGAATTTAACCCAGAGACAGCTAAATTCGTTATCATGCGTGCCTAATGATTGCTGGCACTGGTACGCAACTTCATCGCGAATGTACATTGCAATGCCCCTATGAAGGTTAAAAAGGGATAGGAATTGATACCCAGGTATGTGAAAATCCTGTGGATCAGCATTTTCAGATACCTGGGTTTCAGATAAGGCGAAAACATCCGGCCGATGGAGACAAATGTGTGCATAAACAGAGAAGAAATTCGCTCTTAGCCCACGTATGTTGCAGAAGTTTATGCTAAAACGATCTGCCATTGCAATATATTGAAAAAAACTAATCAATTGTCTATTTATAGTAAAAGTCTCAAAGATGTTAATTGTTGTCTGCGATACTAATTAATGGTCAGTGTTATGCCTTCACCATTAAATAGTTTGACAACAATTAAATCAGTGATACTTTTACTATAAAAAGGAAAAGGAAAGAAAACACAATGACAATTGCTAAAAGGGCCATAAAAGCCCTGATCTGGTCATTGTTATGGCTAGGTGCCAACACTGATATATTTTTGTTGAAGTTAGGTTGTTGATGTAATGATATTAATGTTTGTAATGATGAGTGATGTTCTGTAGATTTGTTTGTTGTTGTTGTTGTTGTAATAGAGTTATTGTGTTTGTTGTATTAAAAATAAAATAAGAGAAAAACTGGTTTGGAGAGTTTGTTTATTGTTGGATGTTATTAATTTTGTGTTATTTCCACTGTTTGAGTTTATTGTTTGATTTTAGATACAAAATGACATTAATTTACAAAATTAAAATTATTTGCGTTACATTTGGACAGCATTATATTTTTGTATTTATTTATTCGTTATGGACTTTTGATTATAAGATCGATGGAAATTTCTTTTCTTGTTCTAAAATGAATAGTTCGATTTTTTTTGAAGGCTATACAAAACGGATTCCAAGTTATTCGTACTTCAAAATAAAGTAAGATTTTTTTTTATTTTTTAAAAATTCTTTAAAATAAATTCTTTAAAATAAAAGTTGGCAAAAACATACCATTTTTTTACATGATCTTAAAATTTTTATTATTATAAATAAAATAGGGCTTATTTCCTGAAAATACATGAATAAATGTCTATTTATTAGCAATAAAGTAAATGAGGTGAAAATAACCAATTTTGGTATTTAAGACATTTCCTTCATTGAGTCTTATTTGGGAGCTAGGGTTAAATATGGATTGATTTTCTCAAAATTTAGCAAATTTATTGCAGTTTATATAAAATTTATATCTAGTAAAAATAAACCTAAAAGTGTCATTATTCTGAGACTTAAGAGAGTTTTAGCAAAATTCGACGAATTTAAGAGACTTTTGTCAGAAGGTCTTATATGGGAAATATATATTTTATATTTTGGCAAAACAATATTTTATGCCGAATCTTATTAAAGTATCCCGAAAATTGTGGCTTTTAATCAATTTTTAAAAAAATGGACCTTATGTAATAAAACTAGGTATTTTCATGTTATTCTTCATAAAATCACTACTTTTGGATGGATTTTCATAGTATAAGGCTTTAACTATTAAGAACATTCATAGTTTTACGACAAGTAAAAACCTAAATTTCGGTTGTTAACGAATTTTAGAGAAAAACATTTTTTCGATTTTCTAAAAAAAAAAATTAATCTTGTAATGTAAATAACTTGAAAGTCATTGATCTTACAAAAATCTGATCTTAGCGTGTCTTAAAGTAAATTTGATTTTTAATGCACTAATATATTTTTCACTAAAATCGGACTTGTCGTTCTCGAAATATAGTAAACTAACTAGGACAACATTTACAAAAATCAAAAATTTTGACAAATTTTATGCTAAAATTGTGTAGTTTCACGTTATTCTAGTTAGAATATTTATAACTTTGCGATCTAAAGTTAAAGTTTTTGTCACTTTCGATTTTTAGTGGATTTTTGTAAAATATTTTTTTTTTCGATTTTCTTAAAAAAAAAAATATTTTTGAATGTCGTAATGTAAATAACTTCAAAATCGTTGATCTTACAAAAAACTGATCTTTGCATGTCTTAAAGTAAATTTGGTTCTGAATTCAATAATATATTTTTCACTAAAATCGGACTAGTCGTTCTCGAAATATTGTAAACTAAGTAGAACAACATTTTCAAAATCCTCAAATTTGGACAAATTTTATGCTAAAATTGTATAGTTTCTTTCACGTTATTCTAGGTAAAATATTTATAATTTTTCGATCTATAGTTTAAGTTCTTCCCACTTTCGATTTTTAGTGAATTATTAAGAAATATTTTTTTTTTTTCGATTTTCTTAAAAAAAAATTATTTTTGAATGTCGTAATGTAAATAACTTCAAAATCGTTGATCTTACAAAAAACTGATCTTTGCATGTCTTAAAGTAAATTTGGTTCTGAATTCAATAATATATTTTTCACTAAAATCGGACTAGTCGTTCTCGAAATATTGTAAACTAAGTAGAACAACATTTTCAAAATCCTCAAATTTGGACAAATTTTATGCTAAAATTGTATAGTTTCTTTCACGTTATTCTAGGTAAAATATTTATAATTTTTCGATCTATAGTTTAAGTTCTTCCCACTTTCGATTTTTAGTGAATTATTAAGAAATATTTTTTTTTTTTCGATTTTCTTAAAAAAAAATTATTTTTGAATGTCGTAATGTAAATAACTTCAAAATCGTTGATCTTACAAAAAACTGATCTTTGCATGTCTTAAAGTAAATTTGGTTCTGAATTCAATAATATATTTTTCACTAAAATCGGACTAGTCGTTCTCGAAATATTGTAAACTAAGTAGAACAACATTTTCAAAATCCTCAAATTTGGACAAATTTTATGCTAAAATTGTATAGTTTCTTTCACGTTATTCTAGGTAAAATATTTATAACTTTTCGATCTATAGTTTAAGTTCTTGCCACTTTCGATTTTTAGTGAATTTTTAAGAAATACCTTTTTTTCGATTTTCTACAAAAAAAAAATATTTTGTAATATTGCAATGTCAATAACTTCAAAACCAAAGGTCATACAAAAATCTTATGTTAGTATGTCTTAAGGTAAATTTGGTTCTTAATCCATTAATGTCTTTGTCATTAAAATCGGACTAGTCGTTCTCGAAATATTGTAAACTAAGTAGAACAACATTTTCAAAATCCTCAAATTTTGACAAATTTTAAGCTAAAATTGTATAGTTTCATGTTATTCTAGTTAGAATATTTAAAACTTGGAGATCTAAAGTTTAAGTTTTTGACACTTTCGATTTTTAGTGAATTTTTGAAAATACATTTTTTCGATTTTCTTAAAAAAAAATATTTTTGAATTTCGTAATGTAAATAACTTCAAAATCGTTGATCTTACAATAATCTTATGTTAGCATGACTTAAGGAAAATTTGGTTCTCAATTCACTGATGTATTTTTCATCAAAATCAGACTTAGCGTTCTCGAAATATTATAAACTAACCAGGACAACATTTTCATAATTCTCAAATTTTTACAAAATTTGCGATTTATTTTTTAAAAATAAAATTATTTCTATTTTCTATAAAAAAAAATATATTTTTTAATATTGGAATGTAAATTACTTCAAAACCGTAGATCATACAAAAATATTTTGTTGGCATGACTTATGGTAAATTTGATTCAAAAACCACTGATATATTTTTTTTATTAAAATCGTACTAGTACTTCTCAAAATATAGTAAATTAAATAGGACAACATTTTCAAAATTTTCAAATTTTTAAATTGGATAGTTTCACGTTATTCTTAGTTAGAATATTCATTAAATTTGCGATTTAAAGTTTAAGTTTTTGCCACTTTTGATTTTTAATGAATTTTTGAAAAAAAAAAAATTTTTTTTCGATTTTCTACAAAAAAAAATATTTTGTATATTTCAATGTAAATAACTCCAAAACCGTTGATCTTATAAAAATCTTATGTTTATACGTGTTAAGGACAATTTTGTTGTTAATCCATTGATGTAATTTACTTAAATTGGACTAATCGTTCTCCAGATATACTAAACAAACTAGAATAAGTGTTTTCAAAAATCTAAAATTTTAGAAAATTTTATGATAAAATTTGGTATTTTCTCGTTTTTCTTAATTAAATCACTACTAATAGATGAATTTTCATGACATAAGGCTTATATAATTAAAAATATTAATAGTTTTCGCCTATTGAGTAACAAAATTAAATTTTAAACACTTTCGATTTAAAACAAAAATTTTTGAAAAATAAAATTTCATAGAATTTTGTATTAAAAAAAAAAAATATTTTTTAATATTGCAATATTAATAACTCCAAAATCATTGATTATACAAAAATCTTATGTTAGCATGACTTAAGGTAAATTTGGTTCTTAATCCTCAGATGTATTTGTCACTAAAATCGGACTAGTCGTTCTCAAAATATAGTTAATTAATTAGAAGAACTTTTTCCAAAATCCTAAAATTTGAAAAATTTTATGCTGAAATTGGGTATTTTTACGTTTTTCTTTATAAAATCAACAGTAATGCATGGATTTTCATAATATAAGGCTTATAATATTTGAAATATTCATAGTTTTCCGATAATTTAGTAAGAATTTTTGGTTTGAGGCATTTTCAATTTTTTATGAATTTTTAAAAAATAAAATTTTTTCGATTTTCTACAAAAAAAAAATATTTTTAATTTTACAATGATGATAACTCCAAAACTGTTGATCATACAAAAATCTTATTTTGACATGTCTTAATGAAAATTTTGCTTTTTATCCATTGATGTATTTTTCGATAAAATTGAACGAGTGGTTTTCAAGATACAGTAAACTAACTAGTACAACCTTTTCAAAAATTAACATTTAAAGAAAAACATTTTTTTTCAAATCTATGAAAAATTTAATATTTCTGGTATTTTGGTACTTAGGAGACCATAACTTGCTTAGTTTAGCAACTGTTAAGATCAATACACATATTTTAGAATTTCTTAAGCTTTAATCTTGTGCTCATATTCTCCAATTTCCTAGGACAATCTCTGAAAAATTTCCTTCTACTTAGTCTTCCCACCAAAATTTCGGATTATAACACTTAAAAACAATACTTAAACTTGACTTTAATGTTGACTGTTGATTAGTGTTATAGCTTGTGTATGCATAAAATACAAAATTTCTCAGATACATATTCCAAAGATTCCTTGAATGAAATTTATTTACTATATCATCATCTTTAGTTGTCTATAGAAATTTTGCAAATATTCCATTTTTTGTTTCTTCTTTGTTTTTAGATGTCATCGAAAAATTAAAAAAAATTCTACTTAAAGCAATTTTTTTTGAATAGAAAAGAAGAAGGAAAAAATATATATGTATATCTAAAAATCTGTTGATGTAGTGAAAGATGTAGAGAGATAAAATTTTTTGCAATTTGTAGAGTTTACATTAAATTTTGTTCTACATATTTGTTAGCTACAAAAAAGATACAATGAAAACTAAAAAGAAATATTCAATAAAAAAATTCAAAGAAAACCTAATTGGGGTATGTAAGGGACTTACATAGTTTAAAGAGCTTCTTGCTATCGTTATAGAAACTACAAATTTACCTATACAAACAGTTATTAAATCTTTAAAATTTTATGGCAAAACTTCTGTGCCCAAAATTTTAAACTTAATTTAAACCAAATATTGT
This sequence comes from Stomorhina lunata, assembly GCA_933228675.1. Taxonomy (NCBI): domain Eukaryota; kingdom Metazoa; phylum Arthropoda; class Insecta; order Diptera; family Rhiniidae; genus Stomorhina; species Stomorhina lunata. Next base: position 88,973,294 of record OW121744.1, on the reverse strand, counting down.
CTTTTTCGGTCTTAACAGCAACTGCTTTATTTATTTAAGAATTCATAGAACAAACTCTACAAAAATCTCAATTTTTTACTCTTATACAAGCCTTTCCTCAACTACAAAATGTAATTTTAAATCTTAAGCCGAAAGATACAAGTGTCATCAAATTGTAGAGAAAACTGCAATTCTAAATAAACACATGCAATTTCAACAAACAACAAATGCCTCAAATGTTGTCTAAGGATTAGAAAATGTCTAAATCCTGTAAACAAAATCAAGATGAGACAGTTTTTAAATGACTACAATGAACGAAATGGTAGTATATGTAAATATAGGTTAGACAGACTTGTTAGTACAGACAGGCATGTTTTTTAGGAAATTACAAACTTTTAGTAAAATTCTGAAAATAAGAAATTTTGTGCCTAAATTACGTATTGACTAGAGCACAGATGGACAAAACTATAAGCGGACTAACCTAATAGTACAAACATAAATAGAGTGACACAAGACCATAGTAGGTCAAACTAAAGTAGTTTCGATCATCTATAGAAAAATATTTCAATAGAAAATTTTTCTATAGAAAAATCTTCTTAACGAAAATTTTTCTATAGAAAAATCTTCTTAACGAAAATGTTTCTATAGAAAAATCTTCTTAACGAAAATTTTTCTATAGAAAAATCTTCTTAACGAAAATTTTTCTATAGAAAAATCTTCTTAACAAAATTTTTCTATAGAAAAATCTTCTTAACGAAAATTTTTCTATAGAAAAATATTCTTAAAGAAAATCTTTCTATAGAAAAATATTCTTAAAGAAAATTTTTCTACAGAAAAATATTCTTAAAGAAAATTTTTCTACAGAAAAATATTCTTAAGGAAAATTTTTCTACAGAAAAATATTCTTAAGGAAAATTTTTCTACAGAAAAATATTCTTAAAGAAAATTTTTCTACAGAAAAATATTCTTAAATGAAATTTTTCTACAGAAAAATATTCTTAAAGAAAATTTTTCTACAGAAAAATATTCTTAAAGAAAATTTTTCTATAGAAAAATATTCTTAACGAAAATTTTTCTATAGAAAAATTTTCTTAAAGAAAATCTTTCTATAGAAAAATATTATTAAAGAAAATTTTTCTACCGAAAAATATTCTTTAAGAAAATTTTTCTACAGAAAAATATTCTTAACGAAAATTTTCTATAGAAAATTATTCTTAAAGAAAATTTTTCTATAGAAAAATATTCTTAAAGAAAATCTTTCTATAGAAAAATATTCTTAAAGAAAATCTTTCTATAGAAAAATATTCTTAAAGAAAATTTTTCTACAGAAAAACATTCTTAAAGAAAATTTTTCTATAGAAAAATATTCTTAACGAAAATTTTTCTATAGAAAAATATTTTTAACGAAAATTTTCTATAGAAAAATATTCTTAAAGAAAATTTTTCTATAGAAAAATCATTTTAAAGAAAATTTTTCTATAGAAAAATCTTTTTAAAGAAAATTTTTCTATAGAAAAATCTTTTTAAAGAAAATTTTTCTATAGAAAAATCTTTTTAAAGAAAATTTTTCTATAGAGAAATCTTTTTAAAGAAAATTTTTCCATAGAAAAATCTTCTTAACGAAAATGTTTCTATAGAAAAATCTTCTTAACGAAAATGTTTCTATAGAAAAATCTTCTTAACGAAAATTTTTCTATAGAAAAATCTTCTTAACGAAAATTTTTCTATAGAAAAATCTTCTTAAAGAAAATTTTTCTATAGAAAAATCTTCTTAAAGAAAATTTTTCTATAGAAAAATCTTCTTAACGAAAATTTTTCTATAGAAAAATCTTCTTAACGAAAATTCTTCTATAGAAAAATCTTCTTAACGAAAATTTTTCTATAGAAAAATCTTCTTAACGAAAATTTTTCTATAGAAAAATCTTCTTAACGAAAATTTTTCTATAGAAAAATCTTTTTAACGAAAATTTTTCTATAGAAAAATCTTCTTAACGAAAATTTTTCTATAGAAAAATCTTCTTAACGAAAATTTTTCTATAGAAAAATCTTCTTAACGAAAATTTTTCTATAGAAAAATCTTCTTAACGAAAATTTTTCTATAGAAAAATCTTCTTAACGAAAATTTTTCTATAGAAAAATCTTCTTAACGAAAATTTTTCTATAGAAAAATCTTCTTAACGAAAATTTTTCTATAGAAAAATCTTCTTAACGAAAATTTTTCTATAGAAAAATCTTCTTAACGAAAATTTTTCTATAGAAAAATCTTCTTAACGAAAATTTTTCTATAGAAAAATCTTCTTAACGAAAATTTTTCTATAGAAAAATCTTCTTAACGAAAATTTTTCTATAGAAAAATCTTCTTAACGAAAATTTTTCTATAGAAAAATCTTCTTAACGAAAATTTTTCTATAGAAAAATCTTCTTAACGAAAATTTTTCTATAGAAAAATCTTCTTAACGAAAATTTTTCTATAGAAAAATCTTCTTAACGAAAATTTTTCTATAGAAAAATCTTCTTAACGAAAATTTTTCTATAGAAAAATCTTCTTAACGAAAATTTTTCTATAGAAAAATCTTCTTAACGAAAATTTTTCTATAGAAAAATCTTCTTAACGAAAATTTTTCTATAGAAAAATCTTCTTAACGAAAATTTTTCTATAGAAAAATCTTCTTAACGAAAATTTTTCTATAGAAAAATCTTCTTAACGAAAATTTTTCTATAGAAAAATCTTCTTAACGAAAATTTTTCTATAGAAAAATCTTCTTAACGAAAATTTTTCTATAGAAAAATCTTCTTAACGAAAATTTTTCTATAGAAAAATCTTCTTAACGAAAATTTTTCTATAGAAAAATCTTCTTAACGAAAATTTTTCTATAGAAAAATCTTCTTAACGAAAATTTTTCTATAGAAAAATCTTCTTAACGAAAATTTTTCTATAGAAAAATCTTCTTAACGAAAATTTTTCTATAGAAAAATCTTCTTAACGAAAATTTTTCTATAGAAAAATCTTCTTAACGAAAATTTTTCTATAGAAAAATCTTCTTAACGAAAATTTTTCTATAGAAAAATCTTCTTAACGAAAATTTTTCTATAGAAAAATCTTCTTAACGAAAATTTTTCTATAGAAAAATCTTCTTAACGAAAATTTTTCTATAGAAAAATCTTCTTAACGAAAATTTTTCTATAGAAAAATCTTCTTAACGAAAATTTTTCTATAGAAAAATCTTCTTAACGAAAATTTTTCTATAGAAAAATCTTCTTAACGAAAATTTTTCTATAGAAAAATCTTCTTAACGAAAATTTTTCTATAGAAAAATCTTCTTAACGAAAATTTTTCTATAGAAAAATCTTCTTAACGAAAATTTTTCTATAGAAAAATCTTCTTAACGAAAATTTTTCTATAGAAAAATCTTCTTAACGAAAATTTTTCTATAGAAAAATCTTCTTAACGAAAATTTTTCTATAGAAAAATCTTCTTAACGAAAATTTTTCTATAGAAAAATCTTCTTAACGAAAATTTTTCTATAGAAAAATCTTCTTAACGAAAATTTTTCTATAGAAAAATCTTCTTAACGAAAATTTTTCTATAGAAAAATCTTCTTAACGAAAATTTTTCTATAGAAAAATCTTCTTAACGAAAATTTTTCTATAGAAAAATCTTCTTAACGAAAATTTTTCTATAGAAAAATATTCTTAACGAAAATTTTTCTATAGAAAAATATTCTTAACGAAAATTTTTCTATAGAAAAATATTCTTAACGAAAATTTTTCTATAGAAAAATATTCTTAACGAAAATTTTTCTATAGAAAAATATTCTTAACGAAAATTTTTCTATAGAAAAATATTCTTAACGAAAATTTTTCTATAGAAAAATATTCTTAACGAAAATTTTTCTATAGAAAAATATTCTTAACGAAAATTTTTCTATAGAAAAATATTCTTAACGAAAATTTTTCTATAGAAAAATATTCTTAACGAAAATTTTTCTATAGAAAAATATTCTTAACGAAAATTTTTCTATAGAAAAATATTCTTAACGAAAATTTTTCTATAGAAAAATATTCTTAACGAAAATTTTTCTATAGAAAAATATTCTTAACGAAAATTTTTCTATAGAAAAATATTCTTAACGAAAATTTTTCTATAGAAAAATATTCTTAACGAAAATTTTTCTATAGAAAAATATTCTTAACGAAAATTTTTCTATAGAAAAATATTCTTAACGAAAATTTTTCTATAGAAAAATATTCTTAACGAAAATTTTTCTATAGAAAAATATTCTTAACGAAAATTTTTCTATAGAAAAATATTCTTAACGAAAATTTTTCTATAGAAAAATATTCTTAACGAAAATTTTTCTATAGAAACATATTCTTAACGAAAATTTTTCTATAGAAAAATATTCTTAACGAAAATTTTTCTATAGAAAAATATTCTTAACGAAAATTTTTCTATAGAAAAATATTCTCAACGAAAATTTTTCTATAGAAAAATATTCTTAAAGAAAATTTTTCTATAGAAAAATTTTCGTTAAGAATATTTTTCTATAGAGAAATTTTCGTTACGAATAGTTTCCTATAGTAAAATTTTCGTTAAGAATATTTTTAGAAAAATATTCTTAACGAAAATTTTTCTGTAGAAAAATCTTCTTAACGAAATTTTTTCTATAGAAAAATATTAAATATTATAGTCCTCCAAAAGTTGCCCAGATTAAAGTCGTTTAGATTTGATTTATCCAAACTGTAGCAGTTCACAATTAAGTCATTTCGGGTCCCCGTACTTAAAGAGTTTTCACTCGTATAAGAAAATTATAAATATGAAGAAATACCTTTGTAACCCAAAACTTAATTCCGCTACTTATGCAACTTTTAAACACTTATTTAAATTTATTTTAATACTCTTTCAAGTATACAAGACCAACAAACATTTTATATTGCGGAAGTCTTTGTGAGGTGTTAAAGAAATCAGTACAATAAATAAAAGCTAAAAATCATGTATCTCTAGTTATTTTGCCACAGTTTCTTCCCTGGTTCACTTAGACGATAGGCAACAATACCATCCTGCAAATGCTTACTTGGCAACATTTATCCTTATTGTGTCACGTTACCATAATGTTTAAATACCCACAATATGTAGTAGTAACTGCTGCAATTTCCTACTCCTTTTCTTCGTTTACGAGTACAATTTTCCTAGTAATAACGAGAACAAACAAATTCATTTCTATACACTTTATATTCATTTCGCACTCATACACATTCACATTGTTACCAACATCTACTTAAGTTTGTAGCAACATATAGAATCTACCATGTGTAGAGTATGTTTGTAGGACAAAACTATAAAAATGTTTAGTTTATAACTTAAGCATTTAACTTTAGTCTGAGTTTAAATTTTTATACCCCCAGAAGCACATGCTCCTCCTCAGTTTTCATAAGCAAACAATGCTTTTACGTGAGCAAAGTAACTTCTTTATTTAGAACGAACAGAAATCAAAAAGTAAATAACTAAATGCATACAAATATTCTTGGAGGATATAGAGAAATACAATGCAGTGCACAGTGGGGTAAGAAATGCACATAACAAACACATTTGTCAAATCATTATCTGAACTAGACTATAGTCTTCTTGATTATAGTCGACTATAGTTAGCTGGACTGTAGTCAGTTTGACTATAGTCGTTTGGACTATAGTCATTTGGACTGTAGTCAGTTTGGACTGTAATCGTTTGGACTATAGTCGTTTGGACTATAGTAGTTTGGACTATAGTCATTTGGACTATAATCGTTTGGACTATAGTCGTTTGGACTATAGTCGTTTGGACTATAGTTGTTTAGACTATAGTCGTTTGGGCTATAGTCGTTTGGACTATAGTCATTTGGACTATAGTCGTTTGGACTATAGTCGTTTGGACTATAGTCGTTTGGACTATAGTCGTTTGGACTATAGTCGTTTGGACTATAGTCGTTTGGACTATAGTCGCTTGGACTATAGTCGTTTGGACTATAGTCGTTTGGACTATAGTCGTTTGGATAATAGTCGTTTGGACTATAGTCGTTAGGACTATAGTCATTTGGACTATAGTCGTTTCGACTATAGTCGTTTTTACTATAGTCGTTTTTACTATAGTCGTTTTAACTATAGTAGTTTGGACTTTAGTCGTTTGGACTATAGTCGTTTGGGCAACAGTCGTTTGAACTGTACTCGTTTGGACTACAGTCGTTGGGACTATAGTCATTTGGACTAAAGTCGTTTAAACTATAGTCGTTTGGACTATAGTCGTTTCGATTGTAGTCGTTTTTAATATAGTCGTTTTTACTATAGTCGTTTGGACTATAATCGTTTGGACTGTAGTCATTTGGACTAAAATCATTTGGAGTATAGTCGATTGGACTTTAGTCGTTTGGACTATAGTCGTTTGGACAACAGTCGTTTGAACTGTACTCGCTTGGACTATAGTCGTCGGGACTATAGTCGTTTGGACTACAGTCGTTTGAACTATAGTCTTTTGGACTATAGTCGTTTGGACTATAGTCGTTTTATACTATAGTCGTTTGAACTATAGTCGTTTGGACTATAGTCGTTTGGACTATAGTCGTTTGGACTATAGTCGTTTGGACTATAGTCGTTTGGACTATAGTCGTTTGGACTATAGTCGTTTGGACTATAGTCGCTTGGACTATAGTCGTTTGGACTACAGTCATTTGGACTATAGTCGTTTAAACTATAGTCGTTTGGACTATAGTCGTTTCGACTATAGTCGTTTTTACTATAGTCGTTTTTACTATAGTCGTTTGGACTATAATCGTTTGGACTGTAGTCATTTGGACTATAATCATTTGGACTATAGTCGTTTGGACTTTAGTCGTTTGGACTATAGTCGTTTGGACAACAGTCGTTTGAACTGTACTCGTTTGGACTATAGTCGTTGGGACTATAGTCGTTTGGACTATATTCGTTTGGACTATAGTCGTTTGGACTATAGTCATTTGGACTATAGTCGTTTGGACTACAGTCGTTTGGACTATAGTCGTTTGGACTATAGTCGTTTGGACAACAGTCGTTTGAACTGTACTCGTTTGGACTATAGTCGTTGGGACTATAGTCGTTTGGACTATAGTCATTCGGACTATAGTCGTTTAAACTACAGTCGTTTGGACTATAGTCGTTTAGACTATAGTCGTTTTTACTATAGTCGTTTTTACTATAGTCGTTTGGACTATAATCGTTTGGACTGTAGTCATTTGGACTATAATCATTTGGACTGTAGTCGTTTGGACTATAGTCGTTTCGACAACAGTCGTTTGAACTGTACTCGTTTGGACTGTAGTCGTTTGGACTATAGTCGTTTGGACTATAGTCGTTTGGACTATAGTCGTCTGGACTATAGTCTTCTGAACTATAGTCGTCTGGACTATAGTCGTCTGTACTATAGTCGTCTGGACTATAGTCGTCCGGACTATAGTCGTCCGGACTATAGTCGTCTGGACTATAGTCGTCTGGACTATAGTCGTCTGGACTATAGTCGTCTGGACTATAGTCGTCGGGACTATAGTCGTCTGGACTATAGTCGTCTGGACTATAGTCGTCTGGACTATAGTCGTCTGGACTATAGTCTTCTGGACTATAGTCGTCTGGACTATAGTCGTCTGGACTATAGTCGTCTGGACTATAGTCGTCTGGACTATAGTCGTCTGGACTATAGTCTTCTGGACTATAGTCGTCTGGACTATAGTCGTCTGGACTATAGTCGTCTGTACTATAGTCGTCTGGACTATAGTCGTCCGGACTATAGTCGTCCGGACTATAGTCGTCTGGACTATAGTCGTCTGGACTAAAGACGTTTGGACTATAGTCGTCTGGACTATAGTCGTCTGGACTATAGTCGTCTGGACTTTAGTTGTCTGGAGTGTAGTCGTTTGGACTATAGTCGTCTGGCCTATAGTCGTCTGGACTATAGTCGTCTGGACTATAGTCTTCCAGACTGTAGTCATCCAGACTAAAGTCTTTCAGACTATAGTATACTATAGTAATAGTTAAAAAGTTACAGTGGACCACCCCACTGTGCCTTGTATGGCTGACTATACATACAGTACATGTATGATCATGTTTTATGGAAAAATTAAATAGTTTTTTTTTTTAAGGATCTAGCACATCTAACACACCTTTACAACAAATAAGTATATGTTTACACATATCTACATTATTGTATAGTTTGTCTTTAAAAACGTTTTATACGTTTTTTTTTTTTTTTTTTTTGTATAATAAAGATTTAAAGGATAATAAGTAAAATGCTTAAATACTCTTTAGCGTATACGTAAGTACGTAATGGAAAAACTACCGGAACCAGGAAATGTATTCATTTTATCACTATAATGAAGTTATTCTAAAAACAACTAAAGTTTTAGTTCTCGTATTATGCAAATGTGTTTGTTTTGTTATTTCTAAACGAGTAAAATTCAAATCTAACAATTAAATTTTAATTTATTCTTCAAAAATGTTAGTAAAAGTGTTTTCATTTAAAAATGAATTGTTAGATGGATGATTTATTGGATGTACTCGCACTCAGACATTTTTGTTAAAATACTCGTACTTACATTTTAATTCTTAGTTTTACATTGTTTTTGCATGTAAATGTTTTTAATGCCAGTAGGAGGTAAATTTTGAAAATCATAAATAATTTAGAAATTGTTTTGTATTATAAATACAAAAACAATGTACAAGTAATGTAAAAGGTTTATGAGAAATGTTGGTTTATTAGAGACAGACAGAAGGACAGAGAAAATTAAGTTCCTTATGCAAAGTCTTTTATTGAAGATTTTCTGATAAAATATTTAGGAAATTTTTCGTATTTAAAATTTTTGATATGTTTTAGACCAAAAAAGTATTTATAAAATATTTAAAAGGAATTTATAAAGAATTTTTAAATTAACGAATTAGGTTTTTTTATTAAAAAAATAAAAATTTATAAAAAGGTAGTTGTTCTTTTATTTTTGCTTAAAACAAAAGAATTCTAGAAATGTTTAACTCAATATTTAATTTTTTTCTTAAGATAACAAATTACTTTTCTAAAACATGGATCAGATTTTTTAATATCTACTCGTATTTAAGTCATATATCAATCAATTATTTCAGTTTGTTGTGGTTTTTGTTATATAATATTAAAATTTCACATATTGGATTATTTTACTTATTAGTAATGTTTATTTAAATATGCAAAGATATGCAGATAATTCATATATCTTTTTAAAGCTTTCATATTAGGCTTTTTATATTTCTAGAAAGAAAGCTTTATTTACTTTCATTCATCTTTGATCGGAGATTGATTTCTTGCTGATGTGTTTTTTTTTTCTTATTTCAAAATTTACATATTAGAATGTGTCACTAATTATTACATAAATACTAAATATGCAAATATATGCAGATTATCTATTAACTAGTGTAAAGCTAAGACTTCAGCCTTAAATTTTTCAAAGACAGACTTTCGTTGGCTTCTTTTAAAAAAAATGAACGCCGAATGAAATAAGTGAAAATTTCATTTTTCGCAAAAACGAAATAATAATAAAAACTATGAAGAAAAAATATAAGAACAAGAAAAATTACTGAACCCTTGGTTATTTTTTTCTACTAAAAGGTTTCTTTACATTTTGCCATATTTCACATGGTTCAAAATTTTGATAGGATTCCCGACCCATGTTAATAATATGGCTATCATTTTTATTAGTTTTGTAAGGTTTAAACTTTAAAGATAAAATAAACAAAGTTTTTGCTGAAATTTTGTTTCTAGAGCAAATTTCAAAAGCATATAACAGTTGGGATGAAAAGTTTGTAGCATAAAAATGTTTTATTCTTCTGGGATAATATAACTATTAAAGCGATAATACTTTTATCAGTTTTTAAGTAGGATTTGTCTTTAGATCCAAAAAAGGGGTGTCGGTTCAGCAATTTCCTCTTCGATAACCAAAAATTTCCTTCCAGCGAGCATTCTCCTGCGGTCTAAAATAAAAAAAAAATATAGCAGAGGACAAATGTAATAAAATCGGAGGAGTAGGAGCAATTTAAAGCCCAATTCATAAAATTTTGCCATCGTTTTTGTTGATTTTTGACACAATGCTTTGTCTTAATAAAACATTACTTTCATTTTCTTTAACTGGGACTAATTATACTCGATTTTGCCCTGCAAACGCTATACAATAGTCGCTTTCTAAATAGACGATGGATACCCAGTGGATCCCAAAAAGCCAAAGCCCTAGCCTTGCCAGCCGAAGGGATTTTTTAAAAACTATAACAAAATATTTAGAATTTTGGTCATAAAAGTATTAAAAAAAATAAAAATTTTGAAAATAACTTACAGATAAAAAATGTCCCTTCGAGGGATATTTTTTTGACAGGGTAATTTTGAAAAATTTTAAAGGAGTTTTTTTATTAAACTGAAATATGTAGAAAATATTACACAAATTTTTAAAATATCGCTAAAAAAATAAAATTTCCCTAAAGGGAAATTTTCAAAAACTAAGAATATTTTCAAAACTATTTTAAAAAAAGCTTTATTAGATAATAAAAGTTCAAAAAATTACTAAAAAATTTTGGAAAATCCCTTGGAAATAAAATTTCCTTCAGAGGGAAATTTTCCACCAAGGGTTATTTTAGGAATTTTTAATGGAATTATTTTACTTATCTGAAATCTATTACAAATACACTAAAATCTAGAAAATTCCTCTTACAACTAAAATTTCCTTCAAGGGAAATTTTTAAAAAACTTGAATATTTTCAAAACTATTTTAAGAAAATCTCATTTAATCATTAAAGTTTAAAAAAAAATTAAAAAAATTCGGAAATATCCTCAGGAAATAAAATTTCCCTTAGGGGGGAATTTTTCGACTAGATTTATTTTGGGAATTTTTAATGGAATTATTTTATTTATCTGAAATTTACCACAAATATACTAAAATCTAAAAAAAAATCGTTTACAACCAAAATTATCAAAGTTTTAAAAAATCTAAAAAAATTTGAAAATATTCGTTGCACATTAAATTTCCCTCAAAGGGAAATTTTTCAGAAAGGGCTATTTTGGGAATTATTAATGAAATTATTTTATTTATTTGAAATTGACCACTAATACGCAAAAATCTAGAAAATTTATCTTACAACTAAAATATCCTTCAAGGGAAATTTTTGAAAAAATTTTTGAATATTTTTAAAAAAAATTTAAAAAAACATTTATATGATCATAAAAGTTTTAAAAAATCTAAAATATTTTCGAAATATTGCACAGATAAAAAATTTCCCTCTGAGGGAAATTTTTCAGCTAAGGTTATTTTGGGAATTTTCAATGAAATTTTTTTATTTGGCTTAAATTTACCACAAATACACTAAAATCTAAAAAAAATCTCTTTCAGCAAAAATTTCCTTCAAGGGAGTTTTCTAAAAAAACTTGAATATTTTCAAAACTATTTAACTATTTACATAATTAAAGTTTACAAAAAAAATTAAAAATTTTCGAAATATCCCTTCAGCCAAGCCAATTTTGGGAATTTTTAATGGAATTTTTTTACTTATCTGAAATTTACCACAAATACGCTAAAATCTAAAAAAAAGATCTTCTTACAACTAAAATTTCCTTCAAGGAAAATTTTTAAAAAATTCGAATATTTTCAAAACTATTTACAAAAAAAAAACTCATTTGATCATAAAAGTTATAAAAAATCTCAAATATTTTAGAAATATTCCACAGAAAAAAAATTTCCCTTAGAGGAAATTTTTTTCCTTTTAGAAATTTTGAAAAATTTTAATTGATTTATTTAACTTTATTGAAAAATATCCCTTAAAAAATAAATTTAATTAAAGGGAAATTTTTTAAATATGTTATTATTTTCAAAATTTTCACAAATTTGTGTTACTCGATGGTGAAAGTATAAAAAGATTAAAAATTTTATTAAAATAAATCATTTGAATAAAATTTCCCTTGGAGGGAAATTTTTTTGTTTTCCTAATTTTAAAAAAATTTAACTGTTTTATTTAACTTTATTGAAATATATAACGAGCATTATAAAATTTTCAAAATATCCCTTAAAAATTCCCTTAAGGGAAATTTTTTTAAAATGTCAAAATTTTTATAAATTTGTGTTACTTAATTATGAATGTTTAAAAAGATGAAAAATTTTAAGAAAATAATGAACAGATATAAAATTTCCCTTTTAGGGAAATTTTTTCTTTATGGCAATTTTAACAAATTTTAACTGTTTTATTTAACTTAATTGAAATATATAACGAGCATTATAATATTTGAAAAATATCCCTTAAAAATAATATTTCCTTGAAGGGAAATTTTATACAAATTTTAATATTTTCAAAATTTTTACAAATTTGTCTTATTTGATTAAGAAAGTGAACAAAAATTTAAAATTTTTTGTACATAATTCATAGGAAAAAAATTTCCCATTGAGGGAAATTTTTTCTTTGCTGCAATTTTAAAAAAATTTAACTGTTTTATTTAACTTAATTGAAATATACAACGAACATTATAATATTTGAAAAATATCCCTTAAAAATAAAATTTCCTTGAAGGGAAATTTTATAAAAATTTGAATATTTAAAAAATTTGTATCAATTTGAGTTGTTTGATTATTAAAGTTTAAAAAGATTTACAAACTTTTTAAAAATTATTAGCAGATATAAAATTTCCCTTGGAGGGAAATTTTTTTGTTGTGGCAATTTTGGGAAATTTTTAATGTTTTATTTAAATAAATTGAATTATATACAGAACATTATAATATTTTAAAAATATACCTTAAAACTAAAATTTCCTTGAAGGGAAATTTTTTAAAACTGTGACAATTTTTAAAATTTTCATAAAATTTGTGTTAGTTGAATATGAAAGTTTAAAAATATGAAAAATTTTATGAAAATATTGAGCAGATATAAAATTTCCCTTGGAGGGAAATTTTTTCGTTGTGGCAATTTTGAAAACTTTTAACAGTTTTATTTAACTTACTTGAAATATAAAACAAGCATTGTAAAATTTTGAAAATATCCCTTAAAAATAAAATTTCCTTGAAGGGAAATTTTATAAAAAATTTAAAATTTGAAAAATTTTTATCAATTTGTGATATTTGATTATTAAAGTTTAAAAAGATTTACAAATTTTTTAAAAATTATTAGCAGATATAAAATTTCCCTTAAAGGGAAATTTTTTCTTTGTGGCAATTTTAACAAACTTTAACTGTTTTATTTATTTAACTTAATTGAAATATATAACGAGCATTATAATATTTAAAAAATATCCCTTAAAACTAAAAATTTCCTTTAAGGGAAATTTTTTAAAAATGTTAATATTTTCAAAATTTTCATAAATTTGTGATACTTGATTATTTTTATACCCTTCAAGACCAAAGGGTATTATAAGTTTGTGCTGATGTATGTAATGCATAGAAATATTTGTCTTAGACCCACCTCTTAGCGTACCAATAGGTTTAGAATCACTTTCTGAGTTGATTTAGCGATATCAGTCTATCCGTCCGTCTGGCTGGACGGATGGCTGGCTGGTCCACCATGTAAACCATGTAATCAAACTACAGGTCGCAATTCTAAAGATAATTTGATGAAATTTGGAACAGATAATTTTTTTGATGGTGTTGA
>OW121744.1:88897179-88954679 GCA_933228675.1 Stomorhina lunata | reverse complement strand
ATAGTAAATACATAAATTCACTTTTTTTTTTGTTATACTGTATGTGTCGACAGATTAAGTGAACAGGGCCAAGAGGATTTAATATGCAAAAGTACATATAAGGCTAAAAATTGCTAAAGGAAATTTCAGATATTGGTAAAAGATAAGAGGGGAAGGGATGTCTTAACAGGTTATTTAAGTTGTTACCCAACAGCCAAAGTGACCAAGGTCTATACTATAGTGTAGACCACGCTCTATACTATAGTGTAGACCACGGTCTATACTATAGTGTAGACCACGGTCTATACTATAGTGTAGACCACGGTCTATACTATAGTGTAGACCACGGTCTATACTATAGTGTAGACCACGGTCTATACTATAGTGTAGACCACGGTCTATACTATAGTGTAGACCACGGTCTATACTATAGTGTATACCACGGTCTATACTATAGTGTAGACCACGGTCTATACTATAGTGTAGACCACGGTCTATACTATAGTGTAGACCACGGTCTATACTATAGTGTAGACCACGGTCTATACTATAGTGTAGACCACGGTCTATACTATAGTGTAGACCACGGTCTATACTATAGTGTAGACCACGGTCTATACTATAGTGTAGACCACGGTCTATACTATAGTGTAGACCACGGTCTATACTATAGTGTAGACCACGGTCTATACTATAGTGTAGACCACGGTCTATACTATAGTGTAGACCACGGTCTATACTATAGTGTAGACCACGGTCTATACTATAGTGTAGACCACGGTCTATACTATAGTGTAGACCACGGTCTATACTATAGTGTAGACCACGGTCTATACTATAGTGTAGACCACGGTCTATACTATAGTGTAGACCACGGTCTATACTATAGTGTAGACCACGGTCTATACTATAGTGTAGACCACGGTCTATACTATAGTGTAGACCACGGTCTATACTATAGTGTAGACCACGGTCTATACTATAGTGTAGACCACGGTCTATACTATAGTGTAGACCACGGTCTATACTATAGTGTAGACCACGGTCTATACTATTGTGTAGACCACGGTCTATACTATAGTGTAGACCACGGTCTATACTATAGTGTAGACCACGGTCTATACTATAGTGTAGACCACGGTCTATACTATAGTGTAGACCACGGTCTATACTATAGTGTAGACCACGGTCTATACTATAGTGTAGACCACGGTCTATACTATAGTGTAGACCACGGTCTATACTATAGTGTAGACCACGGTCTATACTATAGTGTAGACCACGGTCTATACTATAGTGTAGACCACGGTCTATACTATAGTGTAGACCACGGTCTATACTATAGTGTAGACCACGGTCTATACTATAGTGTAGACCACGGTCTATACTATAGTGTAGACCACGGTCTATACTATAGTGTAGACCACGGTCTATACTATAGTGTAGACCACGGTCTATACTATAGTGTAGACCACGGTCTATACTATAGTGTAGACCACGGTCTATACTATTGTGTAGACCACGGTCTATACTATTGTGTAGACCACGGTCTATACTATAGTGTAGACCACGGTCTATACTATAGTGTAGACCACGGTCTATACTATAGTGTAGACCACGGTCTATACTATAGTGTAGACCACGGTCTATACTATAGTGTAGACCACGGTCTATACTATAGTGTAGACCACGGTCTATACTATAGTGTAGACCACGGTCTATACTATAGTGTGAGCTCTAATATAGCTACACTATACTAAAGACCATTGTCTATACGGTATAGAGCAAAAACTTATTTTGTTAACTGGGTTTCCTCTGTATACCTGCTGTGATTGCCTACAAGTAGGTTCTTCCAAACATTTATATGTTTTTCTTATTTTTCAATACATTTTTTGAGCCTTTGCTACTCTTTGCAATTAATTTTCCAAGAATATTTTTACCTTGTTTTTCTTTTAATCTATTTAGGAAGAAGAAGGCGGCCCTGGTCAGTAGCTTAAAGCTGAGAGCGTATTAAATGGGTATTTACAAAGGCATAAATATACACAGAAATAACCTTTAATGACATCAAAAAATACTAACAGGCTGTTAAAAGTCCAAAGGACATTTCAAGGCATTTTAAGGATTTAGCACACCGTTCGTTCGGTCTTGTAAAGTACTCAGATCCATGTTAAATATTGACTACAAAACACGGGTAACATGTGTTTGTTGGTGTTACATGGTGATACTCGGTCTGATGCAATCTCGAATAAATGTTTGTAGCCCTTAATTTGAAAATACCATTTCTGCTATTCTTAAACAAAGAAGACTTCAACAGCATCGCCATCGTCATTATATCGGTGTGGAAATGTTAAGAGTTTATATGTTTGAATATACATATGTGTGATATTTTCGTAACTGTTTTTGTTGTTCGCCAGTTGAAATATCTGCACATAAGTTTGTCCATATACACGAGTACTCGTATGTGTCTTGTCATTTCCGTTTCCGTTTCTGCAGGTTTAATGAAAAAAAACTCTCATCGCAGGTAAATGTTTTGGAAGAGAGAAGGGGGGATGCTGGATAAAATTAAACTAAATTACTTTTACAAATTTTATTTCATGTTTTCCCCGAATAGAAGAAAAGAATTACTGTTAGTGAATGTAATTTAACAAAGTGTTTTATTCATTTCCGTTGCCAAACTTCCTTTTTAGCTTTAGGGGCAGTTATGATTTTTTTTGGATAGCCAAAATAATAATAAATATTTCAAGGCTTATCAGCACGTCCAGCGGAAAGGACAGGTAAAAAAAATAATTTAATTACATTGAAAGTATGTGTTGAAAATGGAAAAGTTTGCATTATTTTTGATCAAAACCCACTTTTAGAGTATACTTTTAGGGTATATTCGTTAAATCCAATCAAAAAACTTCTTATAGGGGTATTTTTCTCAGACAATGAGCTGCATCCGATTCTATTTTTGGACTTATTGAAAGGGACCTACGATTTAACTCCGGCTCCGAACTTCAAATGCATTAGTCGGAGAAGATTAACATAGCCTAATACTCAATAACCAGTGGCTAGCTGGGTTTATGAGGAGAACCGTTCGAACTTGTGACCTCTGGTATGCTAGGCGAATGACTAACCTGCTATACCACTGCGGTTCCCTATATCTCGGCTATGCTTAAACAGGCATTAACATTTTTTCTTCCCCATTGTGCGAAATCCCTTTGAAGTCATCAAAAATGTATTGCTATATTTTCGATTTAATGTATTAATTTAAACTTTAATTTTCTTGGTAGAACAATAAGATTACATTTTATATGATTTGGAGCAAGACACATTGGATTGCATAGACAAAAATGGAAAACTTTCTAACCAAAACCATAAATTTTTGAAAAAATAGGAAATTTTTGAAAAATTTCCTATAAAAATAGGAAATTTTTGAAAAATTTCCTATAAAAATAGGAAATTTTTGAAAAATTTCCTATAAAAATAGGAAATTTTTGAAAAATTTCCTATAGAAATAGGAAATTTTTGAAAAATTTCCTATAGAAATAGGAAATTTTTGAAAAATTTCCTATAAAAATAGGAAATTTTTGAAAAATTTCCTATAAAAATAGGAAATTTTTGAAAAATTTCCTATAAAAATAGGAAATTTTTGAAAAATTTCCTATAAAAATAGGAAATTTTTGAAAAATTTCCTATAAAAATAGGAAATTTTTGAAAAATTTCCTATAAAAATAGGAAATTTTTGAAAAATTTCCTATAAAAATAGGAAATTTTTGAAAAATTTCCTATAAAAATAGGAAATTTTTGAAAAATTTCCTATAAAAATAGGAAATTTTTGAAAAATTTCCTATAAAAATAGGAAATTTTTGAAAAATTTCCTATAAAAATAGGAAATTTTTGAAAAATTTCCTATAAAAATAGGAAATTTTTGAAAAATTTCCTATAAAAATAGGAAATTTTTGAAAAATTTCCTATAAAAATAGGAAATTTTTGAAAAATTTCCTATAAAAATAGGAAATTTTTGAAAAATTTCCTATAAAAATAGGAAATTTTTGAAAAATTTCCTATAAAAATAGGAAATTTTTGAAAAATTTCCTATAAAAATAGGAAATTTTTGAAAAATTTCCTATAAAAATAGGAAATTTTTGAAAAATTTCCTATAAAAATAGGAAATTTTTGAAAAATTTCCTATAAAAATAGGAAATTTTTGAAAAATTTCCTATAAAAATAGGAAATTTTTGAAAAATTTCCTATAAAAATAGGAAATTTTTGAAAAATTTCCTATAAAAATAGGAAATTTTTGAAAAATTTCCTATAAAAATAGGAAATTTTTGAAAAATTTCCTATAAAAATAGGAAATTTTTGAAAAATTTCCTATAAAAATAGGAAATTTTTGAAAAATTTCCTATAAAAATAGGAAATTTTTGAAAAATTTCCTATAAAAATAGGAAATTTTTGAAAAATTTCCTATAAAAATAGGAAATTTTTGAAAAATTTCCTATAAAAATAGGAAATTTTTGAAAAATTTCCTATAAAAATAGGAAATTTTTGAAAAATTTCCTATAAAAATAGGAAATTTTTGAAAAATTTCCTATAAAAATAGGAAATTTTTGAAAAATTTCCTATAAAAATAGGAAATTTTTGAAAAATTTCCTATAAAAATAGGAAATTTTTGAAAAATTTCCTATAAAAATAGGAAATTTTTGAAAAATTTCCTATAAAAATAGGAAATTTTTGAAAAATTTCCTATAAAAATAGGAAATTTTTGAAAAATTTCCTATAAAAATAGGAAATTTTTGAAAAATTTCCTATAAAAATAGGAAATTTTTGAAAAATTTCCTATAAAAATAGGAAATTTTTGAAAAATTTCCTATAAAAATAGGAAATTTTTGAAAAATTTCCTATAAAAATAGGAAATTTTTGAAAAATTTCCTATAAAAATAGGAAATTTTTGAAAAATTTCCTATAAAAATAGGAAATTTTTGAAAAATTTCCTATAAAAATAGGAAATTTTTGAAAAATTTCCTATAAAAATAGGAAATTTTTGAAAAATTTCCTATAAAAATAGGAAATTTTTGAAAAATTTCCTATAAAAATAGGAAATTTTTGAAAAATTTCCTATAAAAATAGGAAATTTTTGAAAAATTTCCTATAAAAATAGGAAATTTTTGAAAAATTTCCTATAAAAATAGGAAATTTTTGAAAAATTTCCTATAAAAATAGGAAATTTTTGAAAAATTTCCTATAAAAATAGGAAAATTTTTGAAAAATTTCCTATAAAAATAGGAAATTTTTGAAAAATTTCCTATAAAAATAGGAAATTTTTGAAAAATTTCCTATAAAAATAGGAAATTTTTGAAAAATTTCCTATAAAAATAGGAAATTTTTGAAAAATTTCTTATAAAAATAGGAAATTTTTGAAAAATTACCTATAAAAATAGGAAATTTTTGAAAAATTTCCTATAAAAATAGGAAATTTTTGAAAATTTTCCTATAAAAATAGGAAATTTTTGAAAAATTTCCTATAAAAAATAGGAAATTTTTGAAAAATTTCCTATAAAAATAGGAAATTTTTGAAAAATTTCCTATAAAAATAGGAAATTTTTGAAAAATTTCCTATAAAAATAGGAAATTTTTGAAAAATTTCCTATATAAATAGGAAATTTTTGAAAAATTTCCTATAAAAATAGGAAATTTTTGAAAAATTTCCTATAAAAATAGGAAATGTTTGAAAAATTTCCTATAAAAATAGGAAATTTTTGAAAAATTTCCTATAAAAATAGGAAATTTTTGAAAAATTTCCTATAAAAATAGGAAATTTTTGAAAAATTTCCTATAAAAATAGGAAATTTTGAAAAATTTCCTATAAAAAATAGGAAATTTTTGAAAAATTTCCTATAAAATAGGAAATTTTTGAAAAATTTCCTATAATAAATAGGAAATTTTTGAAAAATTTCCTATAAAAATAGGAAATTTTTGAAAAATTTCCTATAAAAATAGGAAATGTTTGAAAAATTTCCTATAAAAATAGGAAATTTTTGAAAAATTTCCTATAAAAATAGGAAATTTTTGAAAAATTTCCTATAAAAATAGGAAATTTTTGAAAAATTTCCTATAAAAATAGGAAATTTTTGAAAAATTTCCTATAAAAATAGGAAATTTTTGAAAAATTTCCTATAAAAATAGGAAATTTTTGAAAAATTTCCTATAAAAATAGGAAATTTTTGAAAAATTTCCTATAAAAATAGGAAATTTTTGAAAAATTTCCTATAAAAATAGGAAATTTTTGAAAAATTTCCTATATAAAATAGGAAATTTTTGAAAAATTTCCTGTAAAAATAGGAAATGTTTGAAAAATTTCCTATAAAAATAGGAAATTTTGAAAAATTTCCTATAAAAATAGGAAATTTTTGAAAAATTTCCTATAAAAATAGGAAATTTTTGAAAAATTTCCTATAAAAATAGGAAATTTTTGAAAAATTTCCTATAAAAATAGGAAATTTTTGAAAAATTTCCTATAAAAAATAGGAAATTTTTGAAAAATTTCCTATAAAAATAGGAAATTTTTGAAAAATTTCCTATAAAAATAGGAAATTTTTGAAAAATTTCCTATAAAAATAGGAAATTTTTGAAAAATTTCCTATATAAATAGGAAAATTTTTGAAAAATTTCCTATAAAAATAGGAAATTTTTGAAAAATTTCCTATAAAAATAGGAAATTTTTTGAAAAATTTCCTATAAAAATAGGAAATTTTTGAAAAATTTCCTATAAAAATAGGAAATGTTTGAAAAATTTCCTATAAAAATAGGAAATTTTGAAAAATTTCCTAAAAAATAGGAAATTTTTGAAAAATTTCCTATAAAAATAGGAAATTTTTGAAAAATTTCCTATAAAAATAGGAAATTTTTGAAAAATTTCCTATAAAAATAGGAAATTTTTGAAAAATTTCCTATAAAAATAGGAAATTTTTGAAAAATTTCCTATAAAAATAGGAAATTTTTGAAAAATTTCCTATAAAAATAGGAAATTTTTGAAAAATTTCCTATAAAAATAGGAAATTTTTGAAAAATTTCCTATAAAAATAGGAAATTTTTGAAAAATTTCCTATAAAAATAGGAAATTTTTGAAAAATTTCCTATAAAAATAGGAAATTTTTGAAAAATTTCCTTAAAAATAGGAAATTTTGAAAAATTTCCTATAAAAATAGGAAATTTTTGAAAAATTTCCTATAAAAATAGGAAATTTTTGAAAAATTTCCTATAAAAATAGGAAATTTTTGAAAAATTTCCTATAAAAATAGGAAATTTTTGAAAAATTTCCTATAAAAATAGGAAATTTTTGAAAAATTTCCTATAAAAATAGGAAATTTTTGAAAAATTTCCTATAAAAATAGGAAATTTTTGAAAAAATTTCCTATAAAAATAGGAAATTTTTGAAAAATTTCCTATAAAATAGGAAATTTTTGAAAAATTTCCTATAAAAATAGGAAATTTTGAAAAATTTCCTATAAAAATAGGAAATTTTTGAAAAATTTCTATAAAAATTAGGAAATTTCCTATAAAAATAGGAAATTTTTGAAAAATTTCCTATAAAAATAGGAAATTTTTGAAAAATTTCCTATAAAAATAGGAAATTTTTGAAAAATTTCCTATAAAAATAGGAAATTTTTGAAAAATTTCCTATAAAAATAGGAAATTTTTGAAAAATTTCCTATAAAAATAGGAAATTTTTGAAAAATTTCCTATAAAAATAGGAAATTTTTGAAAAATTTCCTATAAAAATAGGAAATTTTTGAAAAATTTCCTATAAAAATAGGAAATTTTTGAAAAATTTCCTATAAAAATAGGAAATTTTTGAAAAATTTCCTATAAAAATAGGAAATTTTTGAAAAATTTCCTATAAAAATAGGAAATTTTTGAAAAATTTCCTATAAAAATAGGAAATTTTTGAAAAATTTCCTATAAAAATAGGAAATTTTTGAAAAATTTCCTATAAAAATAGGAAATTTTTGAAAAATTTCCTATAAAAATAGGAAATTTTTGAAAAATTTCCTATAAAAATAGGAAATTTTTGAAAAATTTCCTATAAAAATAGGAAATTTTTGAAAAATTTCCTATAAAAATAGGAAATTTTTGAAAAATTTCCTATAAAAATAGGAAATTTTTGAAAAATTTCCTATAAAAATAGGAAATTTTTGAAAAATTTCCTATAAAAATAGGAAATTTTTGAAAAATTTCCTATAAAAATAGGAAATTTTTGAAAAATTTCCTATAAAAATAGGAAATTTTTGAAAAATTTCCTATAAAAATAGGTAATTTTTGAAAAATTTCCTATAAAAATAGGAAATTTTTGAAAAATTTCCTATAAAAATAGGAAATTTTTGAAAAATTTCCTATAAAAATAGGAAATTTTTGAAAAATTTCCTATAAAAATAGGAAATTTTTGAAAAATTTCCTATAAAAATAGGAAATTTTTGAAAAATTTCCTATAAAAATAGGAAATTTTTGAAAAATTTCCTATAAAAATAGGAAATTTTTGAAAAATGTCCTATAAAAATAGGAAATTTTTGAAAAATTTCCTATAAAAATAGGAAATTTTTGAAAAATTTCCTATAAAAATAGGAAATTTTTGAAAAATTTCCTATAAAAATAGGAAATTTTTGAAAAATTTCCTATAAAAATAGGAAATTTTTGAAAAATTTCCTATAAAAATAGGAAATTTTTGAAAAATTTCCTATAAAAATAGGAAATTTTTGAAAAATTTCCTATAAAAATAGGAAATTTTTGAAAAATTTCCTATAAAAATAGGAAATTTTTGAAAAATTTCCTATAAAAATAGGAAATTTTTGAAAAATTTCCTATAAAAATAGGAAATTTTTGAAAAATTTCCTATAAAAATAGGAAATTTTTGAAAAATTTCCTATAAAAATAGGAAATTTTCGAAAAATTTCCTATAAAAATAGGAATTTTTCAAAAATTTCCTATAAAAATAGGAAATTTTTGAAAAATTTCCTATAAAAATAGGAAATTTTTGAAAAATTTCCTATAAAAATAGGAAATTTTTGAAAAATGTCCTATAAAAATAGGAAATTTTTGAAAAATGTCCTATAAAAATAGGAAATTTTTGAAAAATTTCCTATAAAAATAGGAAATTTTTGAAAAATTTCCTGTAAAAATAGGAAATTTTTGAAAAATTTCCTATAAAAATAGGAAATTTTTGAAAAATTTCCTATAAAAATAGGAAATTTTTGAAAAATTTCCTATAAAAATAGGAAATTTTTGAAAAATTTCCTATAAAAATAGGAAATTTTTGAAAAATTTCCTATAAAAATAGGAAATTTTTGAAAAATTTCCTATAAAAATAGGAAATTTTTGAAAAATTTCCTATAAAAATAGGAAATTTTTGAAAAATTTCCTATAAAAATAGGAAATTTTTGAAAAATTTCCTATAAAAATAGGAAATTTTCGAAAAATTTCCTATAAAAATAGGAATTTTTCAAAAATTTCTTATTTTTATAAGAAGTTCTTCAAAAATTTCTTATTTTTATAAGAAAATTTTCAAAAATTTCTTATTTTTATAAGAATTTTTCAAAAAATTCTTATTTTTTCGGCAAAATTGCATGGAATTACTTCAATTTTGTATTCATCATATCCCACTGTGCACTGACTGATATGGAAGTCTGCCATATTTCCTTTTGACCATTTTCTAAATATTTGATGGCAAAAGTTTTCATTTCATATGTGTTCAATTTTACGTTCGAATTACAACATTAAAACTAGACAAAGTTGTAAAAAGTAATCGGGAAGAAGGAAAAACTTTACGTTTTTAACTTTTAAGTTTTACGTGCGAGTTTTTCTCATCAGTTTATTTTTTCTTACTTCATCATTGCCATCATATGGCCAAGTAAATGATGGACTAGACAGGGATTTAGAAGAAGGTTTTTTGAAACTTAAGTTATGATTTAATATGGACATGACTTCATATGTTTGATACACAGAATCTGCCAAAGATGATAATGATGTGTAAGCTCTTCCTTCATTGAATTATTGGGATGTATTAACAGTTCCTTAAGTTGGAAGGAGGTAATAAAGGTACAATTTCAAATGTTTCAAAAATAGCAATATTTTATTTTTATGTTTCAAAAATGAAAAAACTTTTAAAATAAGTTTATTTTTTACTACAGCCATTCATATTTACTTAAAGATATACAATCCATGCAATTTTGTTTCCAATTTTTATACCAATAGTAACTCCTCTTTAATATTATTTTCTATCCAGTTCTTTTGTACTTTTATACTTTGGACGTGGACTGTATAATTGCTAATGTTTGTAACTGTATCTTTTTTTTGAAATTATTGTCTTTATATTTTTTGTGGCATTTTGCACAATTCCTTTCTGACATTTCAACCTAAAAGATACAATTTCTAAGTACAAGTTTCATTGTATCGCAACTCCATCCATATCTGGCTCTATCTAAGTCCATCTACTAGTACTTGTTTGTTTGTCTGTTTCTTGTACATTTTTCAGTGACCGTTAGCTTAATTTTAGCTGCTTGTGTATTCCTTCCGTTTCCTTTGTTGCTTCTGCTGCTGGTTTTCATTACAGGCTTCGCTGCTCATTTTCTTTATTACCTTAATGGCCGCAAAAGGCCACTTAAGCTTATAGTTTTCTTATTATAACCATAACTATAACAACAGGAAAACCAACTAAATAAATACAACAAATGAGTACAATTTTACCGGTCACACGAAAGGGGATATTTAAGTCATCAACTTAAATGTCCAAACGTATTTATTTGCCACTTAAGTACTAGATAAATTTTTTTAGAAAAAATGCTTTTGGAAGAACTATTAAAAGAAGTAAGAAAAACAAACCAAAAAAAATAGAAAAATTTTTCTATCTAAAAATTTTTCTATAGAAAAATTTTTCTATCTAAAAATTTTTCTATAGAAAAATTTTTCTATCTAAAAATTTTTCTATAGAAAAATTTTTCTATCTAAAAATTTTTCTATAGAAAAATTTTTCTATCTAAAAATTTTTCTATAGAAAAATTTTTCTATCTAAAAATTTTTCTATAGAAAAATTTTTCTATCTAAAAATTTTTCTATAGAAAAATTTTTCTATCTAAAAATTTTTCTATAGAAAAATTTTTCTATCTAAAAATTTTTCTATAGAAAAATTTTTCTATCTAAAAATTTTTCTATAGAAAAATTTTTCTATCTAAAAATTTTTCTATAGAAAAATTTTTCTATCTAAAAATTTTTCTATAGAAAAATTTTTCTATCTAAAAATTTTTCTATAGAAAAATTTTTCTATCTAAAAATTTTTCTATAGAAAAATTTTTCTATCTAAAAATTTTTCTATAGAAAAATTTTTCTATCTAAAAATTTTTCTATAGAAAAATTTTTCTATCTAAAAATTTTTCTATAGAAAAATTTTTCTATCTAAAAATTTTTCTATAGAAAAATTTTTCTATCTAAAAATTTTTCTATAGAAAAATTTTTCTATCTAAAAATATTTCTATAGAAAAATTTTTCTATCTAAAAATTTTTCTATAGAAAAATTTTTCTATCTAAAAATTTTTCTATAGAAAAATATTTCTATCGAAAATTTTTCTATAGAAAAATATTTCTATCGAAAATTTGTCTATAGAAAAATATTTCTATCGAAAATTTTTCTATAGAAAAATATTTCTATCGAAAATTTTTCTATAGAAAAATATTTCTATCGAAAATTTTTCTATAGAAAAATATTTCTATCGAAAATTTTTCTATAGAAAAATATTTCTATCGAAAATTTTTCTATAGAAAAATATTTCTATCGAAAATTTTTCTATAGAAAAATATTTCTATCGAAAATTTTTCTATAGAAAAATATTTCTATCAAAAATTTTTCTATAGAAAAATATTTCTATCGAAAATTTTTCTATAGAAAAATATTTCTATCGAAAATTTTTCTATAGAAAAATATTTCTATCGAAAATTTTTCTATAGAAAAATATTTCTATCGAAAATTTTTCTATAGAAAAATATTTCTATCGAAAATTTTTCTATAGAAAAATATTTCTATCGAAAATTTTTCTATAGAAAAATATTTCTATCGAAAATTTTTCTATAGAAAAATATTTCTATCGAAAATTTTTCTATAGAAAAATATTTCTATAGAAAATTTTTCTATAGAAAAATTTTTCGAAAATTTTTCTATAGAAGAATATTTCTATCGAAAATTTTTCTATAGAAAAATATTTCTATCGAAAATTTTTCTATAGAAAAATATTTTTCTCTAGAAAAATATTTCTATCAATAATTTTTCTCTAGAAAAATATTTCTATCAATAATTTTTCTCTAGAAAAATATTACTATCGAAAATTTTTCTCTAAAAAAATATTTCTATCGAAAATTTTTCTCTAGAAAAATATTTCTATCGAAAATTTTTCTCTAGAAAAATATTTCTATCGAAAATTTTTCTATAGAAAAATATTTCTATCGAAAATCTTTCTATAGAAAAAAAAATTTAAAATATTTCTATCGAAAATTTTTCTATAGAAAAATATTTCTATCGAAAATTTTTCTATAGAAAAATATTTCTATCGAAAATTTTTCTATAGAAAAATATTTCTATCGAAAATTTTTCTATAGAAAAATATTTCTATCGAAAATTTTTCTATAGAAAAATATTTCTATCGAAAATTTTTCTATAGAAAAATATTTGTATCGAAAATTTTTCTATAGAAAATTTTTCTATAGAAAAATATTTCTATCGAAAATTTTTCTATAGAAAAATATTTCTATCGAAAATTTTTCTATAGAAAAATATTTTTCTCTAGAAAAATATTTCTATCAATAATTTTTCTCTAGAAAAATATTTCTATCAATAATTTTTCTCTAGAAAAATATTACTATCGAAAATTTTTCTCTAAAAAAATATTTCTATCGAAAATTTTTCTCTAGAAAAATATTTCTATCGAAAATTTTTCTCTAGAAAAATATTTCTATCGAAAATTTTTCTATAGAAAAATATTTCTATCGAAAATCTTTCTATAGAAAAATATTGCTATCGAAAATTTTTCTCTAGAAAAATATTTCTATTCATATCAGAAAATCGTGTAATACGAATTTTCATAGTATACTTATAAGGGCCATCGAACACCACCAAAAATAAATATTTATCATATTTAATTTCCAATAAAGAACAAACAGTTCCCAAAAAATTAATTTTTAAAATTTTAATTTCCGCTTTACTATTAACGATACATTTGTTATTAACATTTTGTAAACTTTTTACGGCATGACATGAAATTTTATGAATACAACAAAAACCCCAACTTCAATATTAGTTTACGTAGAAAAACAACTAAAATTTTTGATAATACATACAAATTCTAGTGAACGAAAATGGCAATGAAGTCTATTAAAATTTCATATTAAAAATTCAGCAAATCCCAACATAATGCAGTTTAATATTATACCTAGTGATTGCATTACAATGACGATAATGATGATGATTAGTAAATAAGGTTTGAACTTTGGACCTAAAAATGAGTTTGTAGTCACATTGATTAAATTATATATTTTGAGGAAAAATGTAATGAATTTGGGATGTAAAACATGGAAAATAAATGAAAGGAAAAAATGTGCCATTGTATTTAAAACTCAAGAATTCAAAACAATTTTGGGCTTAAATAGTTTTAAATAATTTTACTATTAATTTTCAAAATTGATACAATTAATGAACTACTACTTACTGTGCCCCTAATGCCGTTCTCAACTCAGTTTGCTCGTCTGCCAGTCCACCCAACTTTCACTCAACCAAATTATTTTTTGATATTGCGGAACTCATCGTTTTTTTGGTTCCGCAATATCAAAAAATAATTTGGTTGAGTGAAAGTTGGGTCGACTGGCAGACGACCAAACTGAGTTGAGAACGGTAATATTAGCAATATTTTTAGTTCTGTTATAGTTTCGCTCTAATTGTGTTCTAGTTCTGTTCCAGTTCTGATCTAGTTCTGTTCTAGTTCTGTTCTAGTTCTGTTCTAGTTCTGTTCTAGTTCTGTTCTAGTTCTGTTCTAGTTCTGTTCTAGTTCTGTTCTAGTTCTGTTCTAGTTCTGTTCTAGTTCTGTTCTAGTTCTGTTCTAGTTCTGTTCTAGTTCTGTTCTAGTTCTGTTCTAGTTCTGTTCTAGTTCTGTTCTAGTTCTGTTCTAGTTCTGTTCTAGTTCTGTTCTAGTTCTGTTCTAGTTCTGTTCTAGTTCTGTTCTAGTTCTGTTCTAGTTCTGTTCTAGTTCTGTTCTAGTTCTGTTCTAGTTCTGTTCTAGTTCTGTTCTAGTTCTGTTCTAGTTCTGTTCTAGTTCTGTTCTAGTTCTGTTCTAGTTCTGTTCTAGTTCTGTTCTAGTTCTGTTCTAGTTCTGTTCTAGTTCTGTTCTAGTTCTGTTCTAGTTCTGTTCTAGTTCTGTTCTAGTTCTGTTCTAGTTCTGTTCTAGTTCTGTTCTAGTTCTGTTCTAGTTCTGTTCTAGTTCTGTTCTAGTTCTGTTCTAGTTCTGTTCTAGTTCTGTTCTAGTTCTGTTCTAGTTCTGTTCTAGTTCTGTTCTAGTTCTGTTCTAGTTCTGTTCTAGTTCTGTTCTAGTTCTGTTCTAGTTCTGTTCTAGTTCTGTTCTAGTTCTGTTCTAGTTCTGTTCTAGTTCTGTTCTAGTTCTGTTCTAGTTCTGTTCTAGTTCTGTTCTAGTTCTGTTCTAGTTCTGTTCTAGTTCTGTTCTAGTTCTGTTCTAGTTCTGTTCTAGTTCTGTTCTAGTTCTGTTCTAGTTCTGTTCTAGTTCTGTTCTAGTTCTGTTCTAGTTCTGTTCTAGTTCTGTTCTAGTTCTGTTCTAGTTCTGTTCTAGTTCTGTTCTAGTTCTGTTCTAGTTCTGTTCTAGTTCTGTTCTAGTTCTGTTCTAGTTCTGTTCTAGTTCTGTTCTAGTTCTGTTCTAGTTCTGTTCTAGTTCTGTTCTAGTTCTGTTCTAGTTCTGTTCTAGTTCTGTTCTAGTTCTGTTCTAGTTCTGTTCTAGTTCTGTTCTAGTTCTGTTCTAGTTCTGTTCTAGTTCTGTTCTAGTTCTGTTCTAGTTCTGTTCTAGTTCTGTTCTAGTTCTGTTCTAGTTCTGTTCTAGTTCTGTTCTAGTTCTGTTCTAGTTCTGTTCTAGTTCTGTTCTAGTTCTGTTCTAGTTCTGTTCTAGTTCTGTTCTAGTTCTGTTCTAGTTCTGTTCTAGTTCTGTTCTAGTTCTGTTCTAGTTCTGTTCTAGTTCTGTTCTAGTTCTGTTCTAGTTCTGTTCTAGTTCTGTTCTAGTTCTGTTCTAGTTCTGTTCTAGTTCTGTTCTAGTTCTGTTCTAGTTCTGTTCTAGTTCTGTTCTAGTTCTGTTCTAGTTCTGTTCTAGTTCTGTTCTAGTTCTGTTCTAGTTCTGTTCTAGTTCTGTTCTAGTTCTGTTCTAGTTCTGTTCTAGTTCTGTTCTAGTTCTGTTCTAGTTCTGTTCTAGTTCTGTTCTAGTTCTGTTCTAGTTCTGTTCTAGTTCTGTTCTAGTTCTGTTCTAGTTCTGTTCTAGTTCTGTTCTAGTTCTGTTCTAGTTCTGTTCTAGTTCTGTTCTAGTTCTGTTCTAGTTCTGTTCTAGTTCTGTTCTAGTTCTGTTCTAGTTCTGTTCTAGTTCTATTCTAGTTCTGTTCTAGTTCTGTTCTAGTTCTGTTTTAGTTCTGTTTTAGTTCTGTTCTAGTTCTGTTCTAGTTCTGTTCTAGTTCTGTTCTAGTTCTGTTCTAGTTCTGTTCTAGTTCTGTTCTAGTTCTGTTCTAGTTCTGTTCTAGTTCTGTTCTAGTTCTGTTCTAGTTCTGTTCTAGTTCTGTTCTAGTTCTGTTCTAGTTCTGTTCTAGTTCTGTTCTAGTTCTGTTCTAGTTCTGTTCTAGTTCTGTTCTAGTTCTGTTCTAGTTCTGTTCTAGTTCTGTTCTAGTTCTGTTCTAGTTCTGTTCTAGTTCTGTTCTAGTTCTGTTCTAGTTCTGTTCTAGTTCTGTTCTAGTTCTGTTCTAGTTCTGTTCTAGTTCTGTTCTAGTTCTGTTCTAGTTCTGTTCTAGTTCTGTTCTAGTTCTGTTCTGGTTCAGTTTTAGTTATCTCTTGCTAGTATTTCTAAGGCAATTTCAAAATTTTTAAGCCTTTAAAATTTTTTATTATTTAAAAATCTTTTGAAATTATTAATACAATTCTTCATCTTGTCTGTACAAATCTTTCCTTTTTAGATATTAATAATAGCAAATAATAATTTAAATTATAACTCTTTTCATATTTAAGCTGATGCCATTGATGTTCGTTCAAAGTTTGTTTCATTTCATCATTTCCTTTATTTCTTATCATTGACAAAAGCTATCTTGTATCTGGGACTTGTAGTTAGTCGTAGTTGAAGTGGATTCATAAAACCCGTATTAGTTTTCTATGACAAATATATTTTGTATATAGTTTTTAATAACTTGTCTTCGAAAGTCCTTGTCATAGCAAACAAAGTCTATCCTGGCAGAGGACATGGTATGACAAGAATGTATTACATTCATTTGTATGTAGTGGCGTTTTTGTGGAAAACTTGTGAAGGCGGTGAAAAACAGGAAAACTCAAATACCAAAGACTATGACAGGTTTTCATATTGTGCATTTGTATTTCCTCAACATCCTTTTCATTCTTTTGTGCAAGACTTTCCGCTATATAAAGGAGGGAAGTGTATGTACAACGAACTCAAGCTACGCACAGTGGGGGAGCTATGGTTTTAATGTGAATGTTGAAAAACTTTAATAGTTTTTTTCAATAGCTAACAACCTTGACCCACTGTGCTATACATTGTCGTGTAGGCATTGTGAAAATGTCTTGAATTTTAAAGGTGTAATATTTTTCATGTTTCCTTCATTCAATTCTGCTGCTCATATTTTTCATTTTTTCTTTTCTTAACAACTACAAGTAAGTAACTGCCAGTGTTCAAGCCAAGACATCTGCATACATATTAACAAACACTTTTCAACAGAATCTGTGTGCCACATTTTGTGGCAAGTTGTGTTTGTGAGGCAAATGTTTGTAGTAATTGTATTATGTCTTGTTGTATACACCTTGTGGTCCTTGTCAAATACTTAAATGATTACACGCTTAGATGGCATTAATAGTGACTGCTAGTGGCGTAATTGTGTGAGTTCTTGACTTGAGATGTAGTGGTGACACTTTCAACGACATGCAGATCCTGATGCAAACACTCTTACATAATCTTATGCTTTCACTCAGGTATCCAGTAGAATTGTTCTTAAAGTGTTTTCAAGTCACATAGATTCTGTATAGTAGACAGTAGAAGTGGATTTTGCAATTGCCTTGCTCTTTTATGGGGAATTTCTGTGAAGTTTTAGTAAATATCTTACAATACTTCACATATTATACATTTATTGGCATAAGGATATTGTGGAAAATTTCATAGCAATAATTGAATGAAGATGTTGAGGATATGAAGGTAAGATTATGAAAATTATTTTTAAATGAAAAATATACATATACATATAACATTTGTCCTAAGGCAAATTATTAAAACTGTTACGTTCTGAAGGCAATTTTAGATTTGAAATTATAATACCATAAGCTGAAACCAAAACAAAACTAGAACAGAACTAGAACAGAACTGGAACAGAACTAGAACAGAACTAGAATAGAACTAGAACAGAACTAGAACAGAACTAGAACAGAACTAGAACAGAACTAGAACAGAACTAGAACAGAACTAGAACAGAACTAGAACAGAACTAGAACAGAACTAGAACAGAACTAGAACAGAACTAGAACAGAACTAGAACAGAACTAGAACAGAACTAGAACAGAACTAGAACAGAACTAGAACAGAACTAGAACAGAACTAGAACAGAACTAGAACAGAACTAGAACAGAACTAGAACAGAACTAGAACAGAACTAGAACAGAACTAGAACAGAACTAGAACAGAACTAGAACAGAACTAGAACAGAACTAGAACAGAACTAGAACAGAACTAGAACAGAACTAGAACAGAACTAGAACAGAACTAGAACAGAACTAGAACAGAACTAGAACAGAACTAGAACAGAACTAGAACAGAACTAGAACAGAACTAGAACAGAACTAGAACAGAACTAGAACAGAACTAGAACAGAACTAGAACAGAAC
Organism: Stomorhina lunata; assembly: GCA_933228675.1. Lineage (NCBI taxonomy): Eukaryota > Metazoa > Arthropoda > Insecta > Diptera > Rhiniidae > Stomorhina > Stomorhina lunata. Next base: position 88,936,549 of record OW121744.1, on the reverse strand, counting down.
TAGAACAGAACTAGAACAGAACTAGAACAGAACTAGAACAGAACTAGAACAGAACTAGAACAGAACTAGAACAGAACTAGAACAGAACTAGAACAGAACTAGAACAGAACTAGAACAGAACTAGAACAGAACTAGAACAGAACTAGAACAGAACTAGAACAGAACTAGAACAGAACTAGAACAGAACTAGAACAGAACTAGAACAGAACTAGAACAGAACTAGAACAGAACTAGAACAGAACTAGAACAGAACTAGAACAGAACTAGAACAGAACTAGAACAGAACTAGAACAGAACTAGAACAGAACTAGAACAGAACTAGAACAGAACTAGAACAGAACTAGAACAGAACTAGAACAGAACTAGAACAGAACTAGAACAGAACTAGAACAGAACTAGAACAGAACTAGAACAGAACTAGAACAGAACTAGAACAGAACTAGAACAGAACTAGAACAGAACTAGAACAGAACTAGAACAGAACTAGAACAGAACTAGAACAGAACTAGAACAGAACTAGAACAGAACTAGAACAGAACTAGAACAGAACTAGAACAGAACTAGAACAGAACTAGAACAGAACTAGAACAGAACTAGAACAGAACTAGAACAGAACTAGAACAGAACTAGAACAGAACTAGAACAGAACTAGAACAGAACTAGAACAGAACTAGAACAGAACTAGAACAGAACTAGAACAGAACTAGAACAGAACTAGAACAGAACTAGAACAGAACTAGAACAGAACTAGAACAGAACTAGAACAGAACTAGAACAGAACTAGAACAGAACTAGAACAGAACTAGAACAGAACTAGAACAGAACTAGAACAGAACTAGAACAGAACTAGAACAGAACTAGAACAGAACTAGAACAGAACTAGAACAGAACTAGAACAGAACTAGAACAGAACTAGAACAGAACTAGAACAGAACTAGAACAGAACTAGAACAGAACTAGAACAGAACTAGAACAGAACTAGAACAGAACTAGAACAGAACTAGAACAGAACTAGAACAGAACTAGAACAGAACTAGAACAGAACTAGAACAGAACTAGAACAGAACTAGAACAGAACTAGAACAGAACTAGAACAGAACTAGAACAGAACTAGAACAGAACTAGAACAGAACTAGAACAGAACTAGAACAGAACTAGAACAGAACTAGAACAGAACTAGAACAGAACTAGAACAGAACTAGAACAGAACTAGAACAGAACTAGAACAGAACTAGAACAGAACTAGAACAGAACTAGAACAGAACTAGAACAGAACTAGAACAGAACTAGAACAGAACTAGAACAGAACTAGAACAGAACTAGAACAGAACTAGAACAGAACTAGAACAGAACTAGAACAGAACTAGAACAGAACTAGAACAGAACTAGAACAGAACTAGAACAGAACTAGAACAGAACTAGAACAGAACTAGAACAGAACTAGAACAGAACTAGAACAGAACTAGAACAGAACTAGAACAGAACTAGAACAGAACTAGAACAGAACTAGAACAGAACTAGAACAGAACTAGAACAGAACTAGAACAGAACTAGAACAGAACTAGAACAGAACTAGAACAGAACTAGAACAGAACTAGAACAGAACTAGAACAGAACTAGAACAGAACTAGAACAGAACTAGAACAGAACTAGAACAGAACTAGAACAGAACTAGAACAGAACTAGAACAGAACTAGAACAGAACTAGAACAGAACTAGAACAGAACTAGAACAGAACTAGAACAGAACTAGAACAGAACTAGAACAGAACTAGAACAGAACTAGAACAGAACTAGAACAGAACTAGAACAGAACTAGAACAGAACTAGAACAGAACTAGAACAGAACTAGAACAGAACTAGAACAGAACTAGAACAGAACTAGAACAGAACTAGAACAGAACTAGAACAGAACTAGAACAGAACTAGAACAGAACTAGAACAGAACTAGAACAGAACTAGAACAGAACTAGAACAGAACTAGAACAGAACTAGAACAGAACTAGAACAGAACTAGAACAGAACTAGAACAGAACTAGAACAGAACTAGAACAGAACTAGAACAGAACTAGAACAGAACTAGAACAGAACTAGAACAGAACTAGAACAGAACTAGAACAGAACTAGAACAGAACTAGAACAGAACTAGAACAGAACTAGAACAGAACTAGAACAGAACTAGAACAGAACTAGAACAGAACTAGAACAGAACTAGAACAGAACTAGAACAGAACTAGAACAGAACTAGAACAGAACTAGAACAGAACTAGAACAGAACTAGAACAGAACTAGAACAGAACTAGAACAGAACTAGAACAGAACTAGAACAGAACTAGAACAGAACTAGAACAGAACTAGAACAGAACTAGAACAGAACTAGAACAGAACTAGAACAGAACTAGAACAGAACTAGAACAGAACTAGAACAGAACTAGAACAGAACTAGAACAGAACTAGAACAGAACTAGAACAGAACTAGAACAGAACTAGAACAGAACTAGAACAGAACTAGAACAGAACTAGAACAGAACTAGAACAGAACTAGAACAGAACTAGAACAGAACTAGAACAGAACTAGAACAGAACTAGAACAGAACTAGAACAGAACTAGAACAGAACTAGAACAGAACTAGAACAGAACTAGAACAGAACTAGAACAGAACTAGAACAGAACTAGAACAGAACTAGAACAGAACTAGAACAGAACTAGAACAGAACTAGAACAGAACTAGAACAGAACTAGAACAGAACTAGAACAGAACTAGAACAGAACTAGAACAGAACTAGAACAGAACTAGAACAGAACTAGAACAGAACTAGAACAGAACTAGAACAGAACTAGAACAGAACTAGAACAGAACTAGAACAGAACTAGAACAGAACTAGAACAGAACTAGAACAGAACTAGAACAGAACTAGAACAGAACTAGAACAGAACTAGAACAGAACTAGAACAGAACTAGAACAGAACTAGAACAGAACTAGAACAGAACTAGAACAGAACTAGAACAGAACTAGAACAGAACTAGAACAGAACTAGAACAGAACTAGAACAGAACTAGAACAGAACTAGAACAGAACTAGAACAGAACTAGAACAGAACTAGAACAGAACTAGAACAGAACTAGAACAGAACTAGAACAGAACTAGAACAGAACTAGAACAGAACTAGAACAGAACTAGAACAGAACTAGAACAGAACTAGAACAGAACTAGAACAGAACTAGAACAGAACTAGAACAGAACTAGAACAGAACTAGAACAGAACTAGAACAGAACTAGAACAGAACTAGAACAGAACTAGAACAGAACTAGAACAGAACTAGAACAGAACTAGAACAGAACTAGAACAGAACTAGAACAGAACTAGAACAGAACTAGAACAGAACTAGAACAGAACTAGAACAGAACAATGGAAAATTTTTTGACAAAACGTTTTCTATAAAAAAGTTTTTCTATAGGAAAATTTTTTATCAAAAATTTTTCTATAGAAAATTTTTTTATTAAAAATTTTCGAGAAAACATTTTTTTATTAGAAATTTTTCGATAAAAAATTTTTTATCAAAAATTTTTTTTTAGAAAATTTTTTTATCAAAAATTTTTCTTTAGAAAATTTTTTATGGAATAGTTTTCTATACTTTTTAAATATTTTAGATATTTTCGATCGAAACATTTTTTTATAGAAAAATTTTTAATAGAAATATTTTTCTTTGGTAAATTATATTTTATAGAAAATATAAAGATATTTTTCTTTAAAGATTTTCGATAAAAATTTTTTATATCAAAAAATTTTCAAATCTTTAATAGAAAATTTTTATATTAAAAATTGTTTATAAAAAATTTTTCTTTAGAAAATTTTTTTATCAAAAATTTTTCTATAGAAAATTTTTTTATCAAAAATTTTTCTATAGAAAACTTTTTAAGAAAAATTTTTCTATAGAAAATTTCTTATCAAAAATTTTTCTATAGAAAATTTTTATCAAAATTTTTTCTATAGAAATTTTTTTTATCAAAAATTTTTCTATACAAAATTTTTTTACCAAAAATTTTTCTATACAAAATTTTTTTACCAAAAATTTTTCTATACAAAATTTTTTATGAAAAAGTTTTCTATACTTTTTAAATATTTTAGATATTTTCGATCGAAACATTTTTTTATAGAAAAATTTTTAATAAAAATATTTTTCTTTGGTAAATTATATTTTATAGAAAATTTTTCTATAGCAAATTATTTTATCAAAAATTTTTCTATAGAAAATTTTATTATCAAAAATTTTTCTATAGAAAATTCTTTTTATCAAAGAATTTTATAAAGAAAATATTTCATCAAAAAGTTTTCTATAGAAAATATTTTTATCCAAAATTTTTCTATAGAAAAATTTTTTACCAAAACTTTTTCTATAGAAAATTTTTTATCTAAAATGTTTCTATAGAAAATTTTTTATGAAAAATTTTTCTATAGAAAATTTTTCATCAAGAAGTTTTCTATAGAAATTTTTTATGAAAAATTTTTCATAAAAAATTTTGCTATAGAAATTTTTTTATCAAAAATTTTTCTATAGAAAATTTTTCTAAAAGAAGAGTATTCGCATTTAATTCCAAATCAGTTACATTTATTTATTAATGTAACAGGCCAATTTATTGATAAAGAGCCAAAAAATGTTTGCGGAGAAACCAAATTCCTCGACGCTTTTCGATGGTTGGTTATTTTTTTATCGAAAATTTTTCTGTAGAACATGTTTTTATCAACAATTTTTTTTATAGAAAATTATCAAAAATTTTTCTATAGACAATTTTTTATAAAAAATTTTTCTATAGAAAATTTTTGTATCGAAATTTTTCTATAGAAAATTTTCTTTATTAAAAATTTTTCTTTAGGAGATTTTTTTATCAAAAATTTTTCTATGCAAAAGTTTTCATCAAAAATTTTTCTATAGAAAATTTTTCTATCAAAAATTTTTCTATTAAAGATTTGAAAATTTTTTGATATAAAAATATTTTAGTCGAAAAATTTTCTATAAAATATGATTTTATCGAACAATTTTCCAAGGAAAAATATTTTTATTAAAAATTTTTCTATAAAAAATGTTTAGAACGAAAATATCTTAAAATATATAAAAATCTAAAATTATTTAATATTAGAATTTATTTCTGTGTTGAAAAATATTCTTAATGTTTTCAAAAATAATAGTGTCTTGGCAACAATGTTCGAGATTATCCGGTATGTGATTGAAATCTATCGTTTTCGAATCGTTCGATTTCTGATATATTTTTGAGATCATTTTCGGTTATTTCCTCAAAACAAATGAAAATTTGAGCCTTAATCCTTTTAACTGATATCTTATATTTCATTAGGTTTGATTTTTTTTTTTGGAAATAGGGAAAATTATCTAAAAAATTTATCTGAAATCGTTCGATTTGAAAACAATCGATTTCCATGACATACCGGTATATTTCTTTGTTTTCTCGAACCCTGTATTTTGTTGCTATAAATTTGATTTTGATTTGTTTCTTGCCTATTTTGTTTTTGTCTTTTCTTTAACAAAGCGGCAACTCTGTTAACAGAGTTTAACATTGAAATTCTAACTGAATGATTTCAATACTCATTTTCACGAATTTTATTATTGATCGTGTTATTTACGAAAATTTAGAAAAATTCTTCGGCTTCTGGTGATATGGGCTGCCGCCTACTACTGCTTATAATTAATTATTTCTGCAGCTGATCTAAGTTCAATTTAAACTTTATACTTATCCCATTTTTACCCTTTTTTTCTCTATTTCACGGAAATGTACATATTTTCGTAAAAGTCTGATAAAGTTTGAACTAGAAAAAGTTTGAACTAGTTTTAGAATCGAACATCAAATAGATTTGTAGTAAATTTATGAGAACTAATTTTAAATTTGATTTGAACTATGATTGAACCAATTTTGACTAGTTTTGAATTAAAATAGAATTCTCCTGTTGCCTTATAAAATGTACAATATAAAGTTCTTCGCCATAAAATATGTAACTTCAATACTTGTCTTGCCCAAGCTCTTATATGATATCCAATTCACTTCATCTTAAGACTAGAAAATTACATGGGGGCATAAGCAAGCATTTTAGGGTAAAACAATAACAGTATAATGCAGCTTTGGAATGACATGTACTTGGGCAAACTATAGCCCTTGCTCATATCTATCAAGATAAAGCTGTTTACACTGTAAATAAACTGACATATTGACATGCAACAATCGAAGCAGTGACAAGTAAAGTCTTAAGGGGCTGAAAAGCCAGATCATTCTTTCGTTCATTGAGTTGAAACTTCAGTATCTTAAATTAAAGGCAAGCTGCCACAAGTTGTTGCATGTCCATCCATCTCTTAAAGTATTTAGTTGTAAAATGTTGGTGAACTGGGAAGAACTAAGAGGCTTAGTTATAATAATCAGGTAAATGTAAGATATTTACAACTTGACTAAAAGGCGGAAGTAAATGAGACGAAGTTGGTTACAAATTCAAAAGAAAAGTAACGAATTTTCTTTTCAAATGAAAGAGACTCTAGTGGAACCTGAGCAACATAATTTTTTTTTTTTTTTTTTGAGATTTTCTTTGTCAATATTTTCTTGTTTAGTAAATCAAGGTATTGGCAAATTTATGCAAAAGATAAATGGAAAAATCAACAAAATTTCATTCACTAGAAGAGAAAAACCAAAGAAAATTGTGCAATAAATTTCAGTTCCAAAGGGAAGCGACAATTAAAATAACTAGAATTTCTAAGTTTTCTTTGGAAAATAGAAAATGTGAAAATGCTGAAAAAAAAAATTTCACAATTAGTTTCGAGGAGACTTTAATATTAAATCAACCTATAAGCGGGAAAAGTTTTAGTCAATTTCTGAAAAAAATTAAAAAAAAAAATAGCAACAAAAATGAAAATCTAAAATAAAAAAGGATTTAAAAAAATTTTAGAAAAATTTTAGAAAAATTTTTAAAATTTTTAAATTAAAAAAAAAAAGAAAAATTGTTGCCTTAAAAAAAAAAACAAAAAAAAAAGTTGAAACGAATTTAAAGTTAATAAAGAAAAAGTTTGAAAAAGTTTTGAAAAAAATCAAGGCTGCCTCAAAAAGGATACATATGCTACTCTTAAAAGGATCTTAGAGGTGTTTAAATAAAAATCTGTTGTCTTAATATTAAAATTTCCAAATCAAATTTTATCTAACAAAAAAATTGCTCGTTATATAATCATTTATTGTTTGTGAAAATTTTTTCCGTTTTTTTTTTTTTGTCTTTGAAAATTCTTGTTGTCGCTGTCTCGGGCAGTTTGTGTCATTTCTTTGGGTGTGGCCTGTCAAAACATTTTGAAAATGCATTTTTAAAATTTTTAACAGAGCGAGAATGTTGTTTTATGTGAAAATTGAAAATGAAAATTCCACATGTTTAAAATGTCATAGGTCATACATTAAACATGAGACTTTATCAATTTCATAAAAAATGTATAAAATTTTTATTTAAATTCATTTAATGTTTAAGAATAATTTTTAACCTTTCGCTTTTTTCAATCATTTCTAAAACATTCGGAAATTTGTTAAAGGTTTTTACCAAAATTAATTTAAAAATTAAAAATTTTCATATAAAATAAGATTTTTTTAGCGAATATCTCGAAAACTATTAAGGCAATTTGTTTTTTTTTTCTGTAAAAATGTTCGATAAAAATATTTTATATCAAAAAATTTTCAAATCTTTAATTTAAAAACTTTTTATCAAAAATTTTTTATAAAAAAACATTCGGAAATTTATTGAAGATTTCTACCAAAATAATTTAAAAAAATCCAAAATTTTCGTATAAAATAACAATTTTTTGACGACTAACTCGAAAACTATTTTAGCAATAATCATATATAAAATAAAATTTTTTTTAGCGAATATCTCGAAAACTATTAAGGCAATTTGTTTTTTTTTCTGTAAAAATGTTCGATAAAAATATATTATATCAAAAAATTTTCAAATCTTTAATTTAAAAACTTTTTTATCAAAAATTTTTTATAAAAAAAACATTCGGAAATTTATTGAAGATTTCTACCAAAATAATTTTAAAAAATCCAAAATTTTCGTATAAAATAACAATTTTTTGACGACTAACTCGAAAACTATTTTAGCAATTTGTGTACACCCCTTAGACTTTTAGAGATATTTTTTGCTAAAAATCGAAGGCGCTATGGCTTAGTTAGTACAACGACTTCTAAGCATAATATATCTTATTATGCCAGGGTTCAAGCCCCAGTCACGGCAAACATAAAATTCTTTAATTACACTGTGCTAGTTAAAAAAACCGACAAAAAGGGGACCTAGTGGGTAAAGGTAATTCGAGTACGCTGAATTCAATGGTTCTAACCGGTTTTTTAGGTTAGCTCAAGTTTTCGAGATATGGTGTTTTTTTAATGAAGGAGGTTGCTCAAAAAATATTCGCGTAATTCGAGAACTGTTTATTTTTTTGAACTAAATGAAAAAACCGAAATTCGGCCACAAAAATATCTTTCAGAAACTCTTATTATTTTTTTAATCCGAGCAATGGTTTGGGAAATATTTTTTTTTGTTTGTTTGCAAAAAAACAGTTTTTATTAAAGACAAGTAAGAAAGTGCTAAAGTCGGTCAAGCCCGACCATACGATACCCTTAACCCTTAAGGTCAAAGGTCTTCTTTTTCCTGTATAAAGACAAATATTTGATAAATTTTGCCATCATACAAAAATTTTTTCAAAACTTATATATTTAAAATGTTTCCATCATTTGGACTTATCTGGGAGCTGGGGTCAAATCTGAACCGATTATCTCGAAATTTAGCAAATTGTTTACAGTTGTTACAAAAATTAAATATGCAAAAACTGAACTCAAACTTGTCATTATCTTCAGATTTATGAGCGTTTTTAGAGATTTTTGTCTCATTTAGTGCATTTTGACACATAAGTTTGTATGGGAGCTATGGTCAAATGTGGACTGATTTTAACAAAATTTGGTACAGTCATTTTAGATAACAAAAACAGTATTTGTTTTAAATTTCATAAAAAAAAATATTGATATTTGAGGCCAATATATCAATTCCGGGAAGTGGGACCTATGGAAGGTACCATAAATAATGGACAGATTTTGACGAATTTCAATATCTATGGTCCCATTATCAAAAAAATTACCTGTGCCAAATTTCATCAATTTATCTTTAGAATTGCAACATGTACTTTGATTACAAGGTTTACATGGGGGTTCAGCCGTCCAGCCAGCCAGACGGACGGACATCGCTAAATCGACTCAGAAATGGATTCTAAGCCTATTGGTATACTAAAAGGTGGGAGTTCATAAACGAATCCAGAATATAGAATTTAAAAAAAAATGACAAATTTCCATACATCATAATTTTAATTGCAAAAAAAGGTCAATTGGGTTTCCTTTTGTTAATTATTTAAATTGTTTTATATAAAAAACTAGCTGTACCCTGCGTGCGTTAATGCTCTACCAACTAAAATCACTTTGAAGGAAAGACATTACATAAATATCCAATTAATTTCAAGTTATTTTATTGATTATGTCCGATTAATACATAATCACATGCATAGTCTACGATTCAATTTATTTTGATTAATTTTTAGTAGCGCCATCTGTCGAAAATTAGTCGTAACTAGTTAGAAACATTCGTCGGCTCATGCACAACAACTTTGCTAAAGATCATGACATAATCAAATGCATAATTTGCGATTCAATTAAATTTTAACATTTTTCAGTGGCGCCATCTGTCGGAAACTAGTGACATCAAACCTCCGCCAACTCATGCACAACAATTTTGCTAGATTCCATAGCATGATCAAATGCACAGTTTACGATTTATTTCATTTTGAGTAATTTTCAGTGTCGCCACCTGTCGGAAATCGGTCATATCAACTAAGAAACCTTTGTCGGCTCGTGCGCAACATATTCGTTCAAGACTATAACACGATCAGATGCTCAGTTTACGATTTAATTTATTTTGAGTAATTTTCAGTTGCGACACCTGTCGGAAATTGGTCGTACCAACTGGAAGAACTGCTTCGGCTCATGAGCAACAATTTTGCTAAGGATCATGTGTGATCAAATGCACAGTTTTTGGTTTAATTCATTTTGAGTAATTGTCAGTGGCGCCACCTGTCGTTGATTAGAAACCTTCTTCTACTTTACTAAAGATCATAGAGTGCTCAAATGTACAGTTTTAATTTTTGATTTACTTAGAGTAATTTTGAGTGGCGCCACCTGTCGGAATTTGGTCATACCAATTTAGTAATGTCCGTCGGCTCATGTGCAACAACTTTTCTTAAGATCACAACATGATCAAGTACATAGTAAACTATTCTATATATATATACATATGTTGGTAAAATCATTGGACTAAATATGGTTGCAGTAGCTTTATAATTCAACATTTTAAAGTATCTACGAGGTTTTACTTTGCCCAAAATTTGGTGTCATAACAGGCCAGATATGTTGTTAGTAATACGCCAGGCCCATATATTTTGTTAGGAGTTCCCAAGGCATCCAACTTATATTAAGTTTGGACTTGACAATGATTGATAGCTATCTAATTTCGTAGGTGCGATCTTAATATATTGAATGTACCTCCAAATGGTTTTAATTGTAGATATAAAAAGTGGATGTTATATATATAAGAAATATAGCCAAATGTTAACCGATTGTAAAAATTTTACACACTGGCTGGTATTAAATAAAGTTTTTTTTGTGAGATTTAGTAGCCATAGCTGTTTCTAATTTAAAAGCTTTTAACTGGCCTTTGTTACACTTTTTTTTCAGTTTCCGGGATTGCTTTTTATACGAAAGGTGTAATCAAATATGGACCGATTCCTATAAAATTTGATATACTGACCAATAGTTGCATAAAACTTCTCTATTCTAAATTTAATCGTCATAGCTGTTACAATTGTATTCAATTTATCAGCATTAATGTGTTTCCCGGATCGGGGTTATATGGGAGCTCTAACTAAATGTTAACCGATTTTGTCCATTTTCAATACACAACATTTTCAAGATATCGAAATACTTTCGTAAAATTTTGTTTCTCTAGCTCTTTTCGTTCGAAGCTATCGCGCTTTCATCTGACGAACAGACGGGCATAAACCTCCTTTTCTTTTTGTGATAAAATTGTGACAAAATTTTGCACACTGGCTGGCATTCATATAAGACTTCCTCCTGTAAAATTTTGTTGCTGTAGCCCTTTTCGTTAAGTGGCTATCGCGCTTTTATCTGACGGACAGACAGACATAACCCCTTTTCTTTTTGTATTTTTGTGTTTCCGTAAGTTTTTTATATGGGAGCTATGGTCAAATGGTGACCGATTGTGACAAAATTTTGCACACTAGTTGGCATTGACATAAGACTTCCTTGTGCTAAATTTAGTGGCCAAAGCTATTACAGTTTATCATTTATTGGCATTTAAGTGTATTTTGGGCGAAATTTAGGCTGTTTCCGTAAGTTTCTTGTATGTTAGCTATGGTTAAATGTGAACCGATTTTGATAAAATTTTATATGCTGCTTAGGGTTTAAGTGGAACTTTTATATACCAAATTTGATAATCATAGCCATTATAGTTTGTTATTTATTAGCAAATAAGTGATTAGCCTAGGCGCGGTTATACTGGAGCTATGGTCAAATGTAGACCGATTTTGCCCAATTTCAATACCAAAATTTTCTCAGGGATGAAGAATATTTTTACTAAGTTTCGGGTGAGCTAGCTAATTTCGTTTAGGCGTTATCGTGATTTCAACAGACAGACAAACAGACAGAAAGACAGACAAATAGACAGACAGACAGACAGACAGAAAGACAGACAGACAGACAGACAGACAGACAGACAGACAGACAGACAGACAGACAGACGGACAGACAGACAGAAAGACAGACAGAAAGACAAATAGACAGACAGATAGACAGACAGACAGACAGACAGACAAACAGACAGACAGACAGACAGACAGACAGACAGACAGACAGACAGACAGACAGACAGACAAACAGACAGACAGACAGACAGACAGACAGACAGACAGACAGACAGACAGACAAACAGACAGACAGACAGTTAGACAGACAGTTAGACAGACAGTTAGACAGACAGACAGACAGACAGACAGACAGACAGACAGACAGACAGACAGACAGACAGACAGACAGACAGGCAGACAGACACTTAGACAGACAGTTAGACAGACAGTTAGACAGACAGACAGACAGACAGACAGACAGACAGACAGACAGACAGACAGACAGACAGACAGACAGACAGACAGACAGTTAGACAGACAGACAGACAGACAGACAGACACACAGACAGACAGGCAGACAGGCAGACAGACAGACAGACAGACAGACAGACAGACAGACAGACAGACAGACAGACAGACAGACAGACAGACAGACAGACAGACAGACAGACAGACAGTTAGACAGACAGACAGACAGACAGACAGACAGACAGACAGTTAGACAGACAGACAGACAGACAGACAAATAGACAGACAGACAGACAGACAGACGGGCTCCATCGTGTTAGAATTTCATAAGAATTCAGAATATATATCTTTTTTGGGTTTTGGGCCAATATTAAGGAAATTACAAACGGAATGACAATCTCTATATACCGCCCCCCCCCCTTTTTTTTTGGTTGTGGGTATAAAAAAAAACTTTGTTCGATGTGATCCACGCGAATTCTTCACAATATATAGATATTATATAATCAATCATTCACAGAATAGGAGCCATGGGTACTAAATATATGGACATAAAGAAGTTTGTCATTTGGGACATAATTTTCATGATGTCAAGTGGGAAATAACAAGCTAATGCGTCTATTTGAAAAATCTTATTCTGTAGAAAGAAGTTATTAAGCTTATGAAACACTAAATGCTTTTAAATAAAGAAATTGTTATCTAATATAAGAAAATATTTGTTTCTCCTCTAATCATCTTCGCACCTATTCTGAGGTAAATCACATAAAAATCTTAATAAAAACGTAATAAAAAACCCCAAAGTAATAAAAAGTGCAAGGAATTAAAAACCGATTCATATGAATGAAAAATATACGATTCCTTTTCATTTCCTCTGAAAAGGAAAATGAATACATTAAAATTTTACACATCAGCAACAAAAACGCACAAGTTTTTCTTATTTTCAGATTTTTCTTTTACTTTTTTTTTGTAAATTGGCTCAATTTTCTCCCCATTGAGATTAAGAAAACAGCAAAGAAAAGAAAAATGCACAACAAAATTTAAAGACAACAAAAAAAAATAGAAAAGAAAAACCTTTGGAAACATTTACCTCGACTTGTATTGAATTTTTAATGACCCAGTTTCGTGCAGTTTATTTATAATTTTCAGTTTCTGTTTCTGTTTTCAATTTCTCCATTGGATCCATTGTATTCGACAATATTATTTGCGTTGTGAACCTTATTATTGGTTTGTGCTAATTCTTTTTTGCCTCGAAAATACAAGAACCCAACAAAAGATAAATACTCGCAAACTAAAAACTAGTAAAGGGAAACTAGTAAGAAAAAAAAGTGTAAAATCGTTTTCGAGAAAAATTCTTTAGAAACTCATAAGGAAAAGATAGAAAAAAATACTTATATACAAATTGAAAAGTTCAAAACAATAGAAAAGTATAAGATATTGACAGACTTTTTTATTCATGGAAATAAAATGGATGAGCAGTGATTAGAGGTTGCACTACAATCTATTGTTGCACACATGCAACATTGTAAAATTCTTCGTGTTTTTAAAATAGAAACGTGCAACCTTATTGAAATTCATCATGATCTTTTCATTAAATGTTGCATCAAAACATGGAAAAATGTTATATCTTTTACACTCACTCGACGAGCACATGCATAAAATACCACTTTTTTACAACCCTGCTGTTACACTTTTATACACATGTGAGCTTTTTATACCCATCATCAAAAAGAATGGGGGGTATATTGAGATTGTCATTCCGTTTGTAATTTCCTTAATATTGGCTCAAAAACCAAGTATATTCTGAATCCTTATGAAATTCTAAAGGTACGGTCAGACTCATTAAACATTTAAATCAAATATTTTGAGTAAAATATTGTCAAAACAATATAATAAAAAATTTGTGGTCACACTTGCACATTTATTTGACGATTTTTATTTGATAAAATACAGAAAAAATATGTTCAAAGTATAAACAAAAAAACAGGTTTTATTTATGGTCACACTGAAGATTAAATATTTTCCCAAAAAATATTTGATCAAATTTTTTCAAAACAAAATTGTGTGTTTCTCAAGGTACGGTCAGACTCATTAAACATTTAAATCAAATATTTTGAGTAAAATATTGTCAAAACAATATAATAAAAAATTTGTGGTCACACTTGCACATTTATTTGACGATTTTTATTTGATAAAATACAGAAAAAATACGTTCAAAGTATAAACAAAAAAACAGGTTTTATTTATGGTCACACTGAAGATTAAATATTTTCCCAAAAAATATTTGATCAAATTTTTTCAAAACAAAATTGTGTATCTAGCAATTTGTTTCTCATATTTGAGTTGTTGTTTCTCAAATTTGATGTTGTTGTTTCTCAAAATTGATGTTGTTGTTTCTCAAATTTGATGTTGTTGTTTCTGTTTGAATAGTAAACAATACAAATGCTCAGCTGTTATTTGCCCCTGTTTGATGTTACAAAAATTTTGTAAGATTAAATAATTATTTGATCAAAATTTAATAAAATATTTGCTCTTGCGTGGTCACATTAGGAAAATTTTTATTTGCTGGCAAATGATTTTGTTTTGTTCAAATCAACATGTTTCTTGTTTGAACCTCAAAAATATTTTGTGGTCAGACTACGAGGATCAAATATTTGATAATTTCGATTAAATGTTTAATCAATGTGACCGTAGCTTCATATTTGCGTTGTTGTTTCTCAAATTTGATGTTGTTGTTTCTCAAATTTGATGTTGTTGTTTCTCAAATTTGATGTTGTTGTTTCTGTTTGAATAGTAAACAATAGAAATGCTCAGCTGTTATTTGCCCCTGTTTGAGGTTACAAAAATTTTGTAAAATTAAATAATTAAATAAAATATTTGCTCTTGCGTGGTCACATTAGAAAAATTTTTATTTGCTGGCAAATGATTTTGTTTTGTTCAAATCAGCATGTTTCTTGTTTGAACCTGAAAAATATTTTGTGGTCAGACTACGAGGATCAAATATTTGATAATTTCGATTAAATGTTTAATCAATGTGACCGTAGCTTAAGACGATTGAGCGATGTCCGTCTATCTGTCTATTGTCGGCACGATAAAACCTTAACGAAAGGATATAGGTCACTGAAATTTGGCATAAACATTCTTTATTTCTTGGAAAATTTTGGTATTGAAATCGGGCAAAATCAGTTCACATTTGACCATAGCTCCCGTATAACCTCGCCTACGCTAATCGCTTATTTGCTAATAAATAACAAACTATAATAGCTATGATGATAAAATTTGGTAAATAGAAGTTCTACATAAGTACTAGGCAGTATATAAAATTTCATTCAAATCGGTTCACTTTTAACCATAGCTCCCATACAAAAAACTAACGGAAACATCCTAAATTCCACCTAAAATACACTTAAATGCCAATAAATGATAAACTGTAATAGCTTTGACCACTAAATTTAGCACAAGGAAGTCTTATATCAATGCCAACCAGTGTGCAAAATTTTGTAACAATCGGTCACCATTTGACCATAGCTCCCATATAAAAAACTTACGCAAACACAAAAATACAAAAAAAGGAGGGTTCATGTCCGCCTGTCGGTCAGATAAAAGCGCGATAAATTTGTATAAAATATTTTCCTGGTTTTGAGGGTATGTATTGCTTGATTGAACATCGTTCACGATATGTTATGACCTGCTCATCCACTGCCACACTTTCGCCAAAATTAAATATTTTTGATAGATTCGTTTACCCAACGGCCCCGAAACTCTCTTATGGTAGCAGATTCGTCACTGATGCTTCTTTCGCTTCTGTCCGACTTGTTAAAGCTTTGCCATTAGATCTAAATACGAACGCCAACGAAATTAGTCGAAAATACGCTTCAACAAGATTGTTACTTAACTCGTATCATATGCGTAAATTAATTTTTTTACATTGGGCAATTTTGACCCAAGAGTACCAATTACATAAGTTTTTTCATACACGCTTTGTGAAACGATATACAAAAATTATATCTTAAATTTTAAAAGTATTCACTAAAAAAATAATTGGACAAAAGTTTCAAAAAAAAATCCGCTAAGTACTTAAAGAATAAAAGAGCAACAAACTCTGTTTGGGCAATTTTGACCCATTTATACAGGATAAGGGTTAAATGTTGAACTATAAAGTCCCAATATTTTACCAACAATATCAATTAGCTTAACAAATGTTTTCAGTTTTTTTTTAACATTTTGAATTAGCTGCACCCTCGTAGTTATATAAATAAGATATGTTTCTAAATTTAACACAACTTGATGGTGGGTATATAAGATTCGGCACAGCCGAATATAACACTCTTACTTGTTTTTTACCTTTTTTATTACAATAGCTTGTGTTCTAATTCTAATGAAATCAGGGACCTTGTTTCCGAGTCCCATAGGAAGTATTAGTATAATAATGTCATCGATTAGCCAGTGGATCGTATAAAGCTTTTTCCTCCTTTCCACAGTCCCTTTTTCTAATTCTATCACATAGCAATGAATAAGAAACGAGAATATGCGAACAAGATCGAGGCGCATGGAATTCTAAAATATGCTCGGCCTTTGACCTTTACAGGTTGAAAATATAGGCCAGTTTAGTAAGTAAATATGTATGTTATTTCTTTATTATTATACTTACTATAGGGTACACGTTTAATGGAAAAACGGCACAGTTCAAGAGACTTCAAAACAAAAACAAAGAAAGCAAAATTGGAAAAAAGTCAAAAATAATAAACAGGCGAGACTTCGGTTTAAACAAAGCCAACACACACTCCCCGACCACAAGACCAACTTTTAAGGTTTCCCCCTAAACAAAATAAAAAAAACTGCTCAAAATCAACAGCCGAATGAGAAGAACAATATCAACAGAAACGAAAACAAACAAAAGACAACCCTCTCCCAGCCCCCCAGAGCAAAGAGCGCTAGATGCCACAACAAAACTCAAATATGCAACACAAAAGCAATGAAACAAAACAAAAACTAAAAGAGAAAATGAAATGAAAACAAACGAGAAAGTCGACAAGTGGAGACAAATTTGGGTAAAACAATCAACAAGGCTGCCAGAGAGTGGGTTAGGGTTAAATGAAAAGAAAAGCAAAGCTAACGCCAGGGCCATTAAGACAAATCAAGAGACAGACTTACAAACAGACAGACAGACAGACTTAGAGACAAGTTGAAAATAGACAATAAAGTCAACTTCAGTAAAAAGATTTAAGCTCTTAAAAAAAATACATTGTAAAATATACAAACAATAAAAAACAATTTAAGCAAATTCATGGAAACAATTGATTATTGTTTAAACAAAAAAAAATACTGTTTGGAAATGTTGACTGATTTAACGGCGCTGCGTTACACTGTGTTTGCTAAAGTGCTTGTCAAAGGTCAAAATTATGCGGAATTTGCTTAAAAAATAATTTTGTTGATTAAGTCAATTAATTTGAATAAACAATGATTAATGTCAATGATTTCACTTAAAGACTAAGTGAATGTCAAACTTATTATAATTTTAGATTTAAACATTTCTGTCATTTGCAAAATTTTGTTGCTGGTTGTCCTTGGTTACTTTGTCTCTAATGCTATTGTTTTAAGTCAAAAGTTATTCAATACGAGAAATACTTTTAATACATCTTTATTAAATGAAACAAATAAACAAGTAAGAAAGAGCTATAGTCGGTCAAGCCCGACCTTACGATACCCTTCACCACTGAGGTCAAAGGTGTTCTTTTTCCTGTATAAAGACAAATATTTGCAAAATTTTGGCATCATACAAATACGAGGGCGGTTCGGAAACTTCTTAGCCTACCAATGAAAGAGAATAAAGAGTGCTCTAAATAAAATTTGTATCGGGTGTTTTTTATTGAGGTATAGAACTTTAAGTTGGCATCACTTTTTTAACAGCTGTCAAGTGATTAATATTTAGTTTGGTTTGCCATTTCATCATGAACAGGTTGACAAAAGAACAACGCTTGCAAATCGTGCAAATTTATTTCGAAAATAATGGTTCAGTTCGCGAAGTTTACCGCAAGCTCCGTCCATTTTATGGTCGACATAATCGTCCATCAGAGCAATTAATTCGGTTAACCATGGATCGTTTTCGCACTACGATTACTCTATGTGATAATACGCATCCGCAGCGACGTCGAACAGTGCGCACCGAAGTAACAATTGCCGCTGTAGAGCAAAGTGTTGAAGAGGACCCGAATGAATCGATTCGCCACCGTGCACAGCAATTGGAGCTTTGTCCATCAACTTTATGGAAGATTTTGCGCAAAGATCTTGGCTTGCGACCTTACAAGATCCAGCTTGTGCAAGAATTAAAGCCGCGAGACCATGCAATGCGTCGTGATTTTGGTGTATGGGCCGAAAATGAGATTGATCTCTATGCTGATTTTCATCGCAAAATTTTGTTCAGTGATGAGGCTCATTTTTGGTTGAATGGCTACGTCAACAAGAAAAATTGCCGCATTTGGAGTGAAGAGAATCCACATGAGACCTGTTTGGTGTGCTCTATGCGCTGGTGGAGTCATTGGGCCATACTTCTTCCGAAATAATGCTATAGAGTCAGTTACCATAAATGGAGACCGGTATAGAGCCATGATAACCGACTATTTTGTTCCCCAATTGGATGGCATGAATGTGGATGAGTTGTGGTTCCAACAAGACGGCGCTACATGCCACACAGCGCACGTCACAATTGATTTATTGAAGGAAACATTCGATGAGCGCATAATTTCGTGGAATGGACCTGTCAATTGGCCACCAAGATCGTGCGATTTGACACCACTGGATTATTTTCTTTGGGGATATGTGAAGTCGCTCGTCTACGCCAACAAACCAGAAACGTTAGGGGACTTGGAAGCCAACATTCGTGGCGTTATTGCCAACATACGGCCCCATATGCTCGAAAGAGTAGTTGAAAATTGGACCTGTAGAATTTGCTTTATTCGAGCCAGCCGCGGCGGCCACATGCCCCAAATCATATTTAAACATTAATGGCATAAAATTATCCTTCCAATAAAGCCAAATTGATGGACATTAAAACGATTTTCTTGTGTTTTATTTCAATTCGAAGTTCTATACCTCTAAAAAAAACACCCATTAGTTGGATTTTCTTAAATAAAAATCAAACCTTTTAATATAAAAACTCTACAAAATACGCAAATATAATGACATATTATACAAAATCATTTAGCATTAAAATGTTTACTTAGTACTCGGGTTTTGCAAATTTATCGACTTTTTTCGGAAACCCTCCCATTAAAGATTTTACAGTTGCTTCTGATATCTTTTTGGAGCATGTGTTCCACCTGCGCTTAAAATCGGACATGTTCTTGGAAATCTTTCCTGTGTTCTTCAATTCCTTTTTTACCAGAGCCCAATACCTTTCCACAGGCCGAAGTTCTGGACATTTAGTTGGATTTGCCTCTCGTAGTACAAAAATGACATTATTCTTTGAGTACCACTCAAGTGCCTTTTTTCCATAATGGCATGATGCCAAATCGGGCCAAAAAAAATGTAGTCACTCTGTGCTCTCTTAAAAAGGGTAACAACCGTTTTTGTAGACACTCCTTTATATAAATTTTTGTGTTTATTGTGCCAGATGCCACAAATACTTTACTTCTTTTGGCACAACTGCAAATAGCTTGCCATACGAGAAACTTCTTAGGGAATATTGTTTGTTTTTTTGTGCGAAACTCTTGCCGAACATTGCCCCGTTTATCAGCAACATAAAAATCTTTACCAGGAAGTTGTGAAAAATCTGCCAGTACGTATGTTTCATCATCCATTTGATGATTGAAGTCTGATTTTTTTATAAAATCAGACTTCAATTTTTTCGCTCGTTTTTTTGCTTCTAAGTTCTTTATAGCATTGCGATCTGGAACTTTTTGAACTTTGTATGTCTTCAGTCCTGCATAAGCTTTGACTCTATGTGCAAAATTCGTAGAACGTTTCACCGTACCTTTTCTTAAAGAAGTGTTAGGCGCTCTTCGAAAGAGTCGCTCGACTTCTTTTGCCTTACCAATATCTGTAGGACTTTTTTTCCTCCCTGATCCAGGTTTTCTTTCAATGCTCAGGTTTTCCTTATATCGTCTGATGGCATTAGAAACCGTTCGAGGGTCAACTTTCAAATTTTTAGCAATTTTTTTAAAAGTCCATGACAGATTTTTTTGAAAAGTTTTAATTATATTTTCACGAACTTTTTTTTCGCAGTCCATTTTGATTGAAATAACTATTGAAAATTAATAATTTCTAAAATAATAGTATCTGACATATCTATAGAAACTAACTTGATCAAAAAATAAATTATTTCTTGCACTATGGATAAATTTTGTCTAAAATAGTAAATGCATATTTTTTTTAGAACACTCTTTAGTTAGTTTTTCAAAGATATTTTTATTTTTCAATATAGTCTCTTGAAACTTTAATACACTTAGTCCAACGCTTTTCTAGCAATTCTATCCCTTGATTAAAATAGTCTATAAAAAAAGGAAAAATTTTAAAAATTTTTCTATAAAAATAGAAAAATTTTGAAAATTTTTCTATAAAAATAGAAAAATTTTGAAAATTTTTTTATAAAAATAGAAAAATTTTGAAAATTTTTCTATAAAAATCTTAAAATTTTGTTAAAATAGTCCTTATGGTTAGCCTTGGTGAGTGCTGGCCAACAGACTAGCGCACCATACATTAATATAGGCTTAACTACTACGTCGAAGAGCCAGGCAGTGTTGATGGGAGTAAGCCCCCAGGTTTTGCCAATGGTCCAGTGCACAAAAAAAGAGATAAAATTGTATGTGCAAATTATGCCTCCTCAAAATTGCATATAAGACTCTATCGACCATACTTTGTAAAAGGCTAAAGTCCAAAGTTAACGAAATAATTGGGACGTACCAATGTGGATTTAGACCGGGTAAATCAACAACTGACCAGATCTTTACTCTACGTCAAATCCTGGAGAAGACCCAAGAGAAACAAATTGATACGTATCACATCTTTGTTGACTACAAAGCAGCTTTTGACATCCGTATACGAAGGAAGAGCACCTCGGACTCATAAAACACTTAAAACAATATATAATTGGCATTTCCCAACCACCGCTTTGAAAAATCATGCTATATAACAAATATATAGGTCAAGATCTGCAAAAAACATCACTACATGCATATTCTATCTCTTACGGTTTAAAAGATATTCGACTTCAAAAAATGAAATTTTAAATTTTTTACTGTGTTTTTACTGTGCCGATTTTTTACTAATATCTGATCTATATATAAACCGATTTTCTTAATTTAAAATCCGGCCAACGGTTTAGAAGTTTCAGAATTATTTACATTTTATTTTTAAACCATGCCACTGTGCCGTGTTATTATAGGGTACTGAATCATGGGCACAAGCAGATGAAGCTATTTTGGAGTTTTTGAGAGGAAGATTCTACGAAAAATCTTTGGACAAGTTTGCGATAACAATGAATATCGACATCAAATGAACCATGAGCTGTTTGAGTTATACTCTGACATCGACATAGTAAAACTCATTAAACAGCAGCGGTTGCGTTGGCTAGAACATGTTGTCCGAATGGATGGAAAATGCTCCAGCAAGAAAAGTGTTGGAAAATGATCCAAAGGGAACTCGTAGAAGAGGGCGACAGAAACTTCGATGGTAGAAGCAAGTAAAAGAAAATCTATTAAAGGTTGGCCTACGAAATTGAAGAATATGCGCACAAGATCAAAGCACAGAGAATTCTGAAATATGGTCTTTGACCTTAACCGGCTTCAATATAATTTAAGTAAATTTTTTGGTTTGATTAAGGAAACCAATTTGTTTTCATACTCGTTTTGAACCTATTAAAGTTTTATAATTTAAATTTTATTAACAAATTGTGGCATGAAAAAATAAGTTTTTTACTTTTAATTTACATGTTATTTTTTAAAGCATATTTTATCGTAAAAATAATAAGCCACGAACAATTTAAATTAAAACGTGTAAGAGTTTTGTTATTTTAATTTTTATAAAACAATTAAAAATAGGATTAAATGAAAATGTGGTAAAAAAATTTAAATTTAACAAAAATATTTAAAATTCCAAACAAATCATTGTAATCGATTGAAAATATAGAAACTTTTTAACGCTCATTAGCTGCAACATTGTCCTAAAACAAAAATCAGCAGATTTTTGTTTATGACATTATTGCCTTGAATTCTTTTATCAGTTTCGTTCGACTGTTAGCAGAACCTCAGTTTTTCGGAAAATTTAATTTTGCTGCTTTTGTCTCCTGGCAATATTTCAACAATTTTTAATTTTTCCAGATATTATTTTTATTTATTTATAAATATTTTTGCAGTTATTGTAATTGTAAATGCTATTTGGTTATTTTGTTGCTAACAATCTGTTATTCATTGAAGCGCGGAATTTACGTGACATTTTGGTTTTTGCTTTATTAAATTTTTTTGTGGAGGCCAAAAAGCAAAACCCATACTATTCAATTGCGCTGACCTCCACAAAACTATGAAATAAATACATGTATGTCCCTGCAGGTTTTGGATTGGTGAAGTCGGGCTGTTGATACCAAACGAAAATAGAGACTTTAATACAGACAGGATAGAGTTTCAAAACCTTATCTTATCTTCTTCAGCAGAAAAAACTTTAAATGGGGCTTTTTGAAAAATTTTAGATAAGGATTATAAGTAATTGTTATAGCTTCATCTATACAAAATTTTACCAAAATTCGACCAATATCTTTGAAGTTATACAATTTTTAAAAATTTGCCACATTAGGCGTATGATTGATATTAAATATGGATAAAAGTGGAAAATTAGCTATAACTTTAAAAGTTTTCATGATATATTAAATTTATTGATATCAAATGAAAGTAAAGACTTTGGTATAGAACTAAGGAACGCATTCCAGTACTAATGTTAGACCAATTTTATTGCTGAAAGTTTAATATTCTTAACAAAAATCTTTCACAGAATAACATACTTCAGCAGAAACCCTTAAAAGGCATTTATTGAAAAGTTTTAGATAATTATTATAAGTATTTGTTATAGCTTCTTCTACAAAAATTTTTACAGAAATTGGACCAATATTTTTGAAGTTATACAATTTTTAAAAATTTGTCATATTAGGCGTATGATTTATATTAATTATGGGTTAATGCAAAAAATTAACTATAACTTCAAAAGTTTTCATGATATGTTCAAGTTAATGATGTCAAATGAAAGTAAAGACTTTACTACTGGCGAAAAGAAAGCATTCCAGTACTAATGTTGGAACAATTTTACTCCAGGAAGTTTTATATTCTAAACAAAAATTGTTCACAGAATAACATACTTCAGCAGAAAACCCGTAAAAGGCTTTTATTAAAAAATTTTAGATAAAGATTAAAAGTAATTGTTATAGCTTCATCTGTATAAATTTTTATCGTAATTCGACCAATATTTTTGAAGTCATACAATTTTTAAAAATTTGTCACATTAGGCGTATGATTGATATTAATTATGGCTAAATGTGGAAAATTAACTATAACTTCAAAATTTTTCATGATATATTCAACTTGTTGATACCAAATAAAAGTCCAGACTTTAGAACAGGCGTAAGGAAAGCATTCCAGTACTAATATTGGAACAATTTTACTCCTGGAAAATTTTTCTATAGAAAAATATTTTTATCGAAAATTTTTCTATAGAAAAATATTTCTATCGAAAATTTTTCTATAGAAAAATATTTCTATCGAAAATTTTTCTATAGAAAAATATTTCTATCGAAAATTTTTCTATAGAAAAATATTTCTATCGAAAATTTTTCTATAGAAAAATATTTCTATCGAAAATTTTTCTATAGAAAAATATTTCTATCGAAAATTTTTCTATAGAAAAATATTTCTATCGAAAATTTTTCTATAGAAAAATATTTCTATCGAAAATTTTTCTATAGCAAAAAATTTCTATCGAAAATTTTTTTATAGAAAAATATTTCTATCGAAAATTTTTCTATAGAAAAATATTTCTATCGAAAATTTTTCTATAGAAAAATATTTCTATCGAAAATTTTTCTATAGAAAAATATTTCTATCGAAAATTTTTCTATAGAAAAATATTTCTATCGAAAATTTTTCTATAGAAAAATATTTCTATCGAAAATTTTTCTATAGAAAAATATTTCTATCGAAAATTTTTCTATAGAAAAATATTTCTATCGAAAATTTTTCTATAGAAAAATATTTCTATCGAAAATTTTTCTATAGAAAAATATTTCTATCGAAAATTTTTCTATAGAAAAATATTTCTATCGAAAATTTTTCTACAGAAAAATATTTCTATCGAAAATTTTTCTATAGAAAAATATTTCTATCGAAAATTTTTCTATAGAAAAATATTTCTATCGAAAATTTTTCTATAGAAAAATATTTCTATCGAAAATTTTTCTATAGAAAAATATTTCTATCGAAAATTTTTCTATAGAAAAATATTTCTATCGAAAATTTTTCTATAGAAAAATATTTCTATCGAAAATTTTTCTATAGAAAAATATTTCTATCGAAAATTTTTCTATAGAAAAATATTTCTATCGAAAATTTTTCTATAGAAAAATATTTCTATCGAACATTTTTCTATAGAAAAATATTTCTATCGAACATTTTTCTATAGAAAAATATTTCTATCGAACATTTTTCTATAGAAAAATATTTCTATCGAACATTTTTCTATAGAAAAATATTTCTATCGAACATTTTTCTATAGAAAAATATTTCTATCGAACATTTTTCTATAGAAAAATATTTCTATCGAACATTTTTCTATAGAAAAATATTTCTATCGAACATTTTTCTATAGAAAAATATTTCTATCGAACATTTTTCTATAGAAAAATATTTCTATCGAAAATTTTTCTATAGAAAAATATTTCTATCGAAAATTTTTCTATAGAAAAATATTTCTATCGAAAATTTTTCTATAGAAAAATATTTCTATCGAAAATTTTTCTATAGAAAAATATTTCTATCGAAAATTTTTCTATAGAAAAATATTTCTATCGAAAATTTTTCTATAGAAAAATATTTCTATCGAAAATTTTTCTATAGAAAAATATTTCTATCGAAAATTTTTCTATAGAAAAATATTTCTATCGAAAATTTTTCTATAGAAAAATATTTCTATCGAAAATTTTTCTATAGAAAAATATTTCTATCGAAAATTTTTCTATAGAAAAATATTTCTATCGAAAATTTTTCTATAGAAAAATAGTTCTATCGAAAATTTTTCTATAGAAAAATATTTCTATCGAAAATTTTTCTATAGAAAAATATTTCTATCGAAAATTTTTCTATAGAAAAATATTTCTATCGAAAATTTTTCTATAGAAAAATATTTCTATCGAAAATTTTTCTATAGAAAAATATTTCTATCGAAAATTTTTCTATAGAAAAATATTTCTATCGAAAATTTTTCTATAGAAAAATATTTCTATCGAAAATTTTTCTATAGAAAAATATTTCTATCGAAAATTTTTCTATAGAAAAATATTTCTATCGAAAATTTTTCTATAGAAAAATATTTCTATCGAAAATTTTTCTATAGAAAAATATTTCTATCGAAAATTTTTCTATAGAAAAATATTTCTATCGAAAATTTTTCTATAGAAAAATATTTCTATCGAAAATTTTTCTATAGAAAAATATTTCTATCGAAAATTTTTCTATAGAAAAATATTTCTATCGAAAATTTTTCTATAGAAAAATATTTCTATCGAAAATTTTTCTATAGAAAAATATTTCTATCGAAAATTTTTCTATAGAAAAATATTTCTATCGAAAATTTTTCTATAGAAAAATACTTCTATCGAAAATTTTTCTATAGAAAAATATTTCTATCGAAAATTTTTCTATAGAAAAATATTTCTATCGAAAATTTTTCTATAGAAAAATATTTCTATCGAAAATTTTTCTATAGAAAAATATTTCTATCGAAAATTTTTCTATAGAAAAATATTTCTATCGAAAATTTTTCTGTAGAAAAATATTTCTATCGAAAATTTTTCTATAGAAAAATATTTCTATCGAAAATTTTTCTATAGAAAAATATTTCTATCGAAAATTTTTCTATAGAAAAATATTTCTATCGAAAATATTTCTATCGAAAATTTTTCTATAGAAAAATATTTCTATCGAAAATTTTTCTATAGAAAAATATTTCTATCGAAAACTTTTCTATAGAAAAATATTTCTATCGAAAACTTTTCTATAGAAAAATATTTCTATCGAAAATTTTTCTATAGAAAAATATTTCTATCGAAAATTTTTCTATAGAAAAATATTTCTATCGAAAATTTTTCTATAGAAAAATATTTCTATCGAAAATTTTTCTATAGAAAAATATTTCTATCGAAAATTTTTCTATAGAAAAATATTTCTATCGAAAATTTTTCTATAGAAAAATATTTCTATCGAAAATTTTTCTATAGAAAAATATTTCTATCGAAAATTTTTCTATAGAAAAATATTTCTATCGAAAATTTTTCTATAGAAAAATATTTCTATCGAAAATTTTTCTATAGAAAAATATTTCTATCGAAAATTTTTCTATAGAAAAATATTTCTATCGAAAATTTTTCTATAGAAAAATATTTCTATCGAAAATTTTTCTATAGAAAAATATTTCTATCGAAAATTTTTCTATAGAAAAATATTTCTATCGAAAATTTTTCTATAGAAAAATATTTCTATCGAAAACTTTTCTATAGAAAAATATTTCTATCGAAAACTTTTCTATAGAAAAATATTTCTATCGAAAATTTTTCTATAGAAAAATATTTCTATCGAAAATTTTTCTATAGAAAAATATTTCTATCGAAAATTTTTCTATAGAAAAATATTTCTATCGAAAATTTTTCTATAGAAAAATATTTCTATCGAAAATTTTTCTATAGAAAAATATTTCTATCGAAAATTTTTCTATAGAAAAATATTTCTATCGAAAATTTTTCTATAGAAAAATATTTCTATCGAAAATTTTTCTATAGAAAAATATTTCTATGGAAAATTTTTCTATAGAAAAATATTTCTATCGAAAATTTTTCTATAGAAAAATATTTCTATCGAAAATTGTTCTATAGAAAAATATTTCTATCGAAAATTGTTCTATAGAAAAATATTTCTATCGAAAATTTTTCTATAGAAAAATATTTCTATCGAAAATTTTTCTATAGAAAAATATTTCTATCGAAAATTTTTCTATAGAAAAATATTTCTATCGAAAATTTTTCTATAGAAAAATATTTCTATCGAAAATTTTTCTATAGAAAAATATTTCTATCGAAAATTTTTCTATAGAAAAATATTTCTATCGAAAATTTTTCTATAGAAAAATATTTCTATCGAAAATTTTTCTATAGAAAAATATTTCTATCGAAAATTTTTCTATAGAAAAATATTTCTATCGAAAATTTTTCTATAGAAAAATATTTCTATCGAAAATTTTTCTATAGAAAAATATTTCCATCGAAAATTTTTCTATAGAAAAATATTTCTATCGAAAATTTTTCTATAGAAAAATATTTCTATCGAAAATTTTTCTATAGAAAAATATTTCTATCGAAAATTTTTCTATAGAAAAATATTTCTATCGAAAATTTTTCTATAGAAAAATATTTCTATCGAAAATTTTTCTATAGAAAAATATTTCTATCGAAAATTTTTCTATAGAAAAATATTTCTATCGAAAATTTTTCTATAGAAAAATATTTCTATCGAAAATTTTTCTATAGAAAAATATTTCTATCGAAAATTTTTCTATAGAAAAATATTTCTATCGAAAGTTTTTCTATAGAAAAATATTTCTATCGAAAGTTTTTCTATAGAAAAATATTTCTATCGAAAATTTTTCTATAGAAAAATATTTCTATCGAAAATTTTTCTATAGAAAAATATTTCTATCGAAAATTTTTCTATAGAAAAATATTTCTATCGAAAATTTTTCTATAGAAAAATATTTCTATCGAAAATTTTTCTATAGAAAAATATTTCTATCGAAAATTTTTCTATAGAAAAATATTTGTATCGAAAATTTTTCTATAGAAAAATATTTCTATCGAAAATTTTTCTATAGAAAAATATTTCTATCGAAAATTTTTCTATAGAAAAATATTTCTATCGAAAATTTTTCTATAGAAAAATATTTCTATCGAAAATTTTTCTATAGAAAAATATTTCTATCGAAAATTTTTCTATAGAAAAATATTTCTATCGAAAATTTTTCTATAGAAAAATATTTCTATCGAAAATTTTTCTATAGAAAAATATTTCTATCGAAAATTTTTCTATAGAAAAATATTTCTATCGAAAATTTTTCTATAGAAAAATATTTCTATCGAAAATTTTTCTATAGAAAAATATTTCTATCGAAAATTTTTCTATAGAAAAATATTTCTATCGAAAATTTTTCTATAGAAAAATATTTCTATCGAAAATTTTTCTATAGAAAAATATTTCTATCGAAAATTTTTCTATAGAAAAATATTTCTATCGAAAATTTTTCTATAGAAAAATATTTCTATCGAAAATTTTTCTATAGAAAAATATTTCTATCGAAAATTTTTCTATAGAAAAATATTTCTATCGAAAATTTTTCTATAGAAAAATATTTCTATCGAAAATTTTTCTATAGAAAAATATTTCTATCGAAAATTTTTCTTTAGAAAAATATTTCTATCGAAAATTTTTCTATAGAAAAATATTTCTATCGAAAATTTTTCTATAGAAAAATATTTCTATCGAAAATTTTTCTATAGAAAAATATTTCTATCGAAAATTTTTCTATAGAAAAATATTTCTATCGAAAATTTTTCTATAGAAAAATATTTCTATCGAAAATTTTTCTATAGAAAAATATTTCTATCGAAAATTTTTCTATAGAAAAATATTTCTATCGAAAATTTTTCTATAGAAAAATATTTCTATCGAAAATTTTTCTATAGAAAAATATTTCTATCGAAAATTTTTCTATAGAAAAATATTTCTATCGAAAATTTTTCTATAGAAAAATATTTCTATCGAAAATTTTTCTATAGAAAAATATTTCTATCGAAAATTTTTCTATAGAAAAATATTTCTATCGAAAATTTTTCTATAGAAAAATATTTCTATCGAAAATTTTTCTATAGAAAAATATTTCTATCGAAAATTTTTCTATAGAAAAATATTTCTATCGAAAATTTTTCTATAGAAAAATATTTCTATCGAAAATTTTTCTATAGAAAAATATTTCTATCGAAAATTTTTCTATAGAAAAATATTTCTATCGAAAATTTTTCTATAGAAAAATATTTCTATCGAAAATTTTTCTATAGAAAAATATTTCTATCGAAAATTTTTCTATAGAAAAATATTTCTATCGAAAATTTTTCTATAGAAAAATATTTCTATCGAAAATTTTTCTATAGAAAAATATTTCTATCGAAAATTTTTCTATAGAAAAATATTTCTATCGAAAATTTTTCTATAGAAAAATATTTCTATCGAAAATTTTTCTATAGAAAAATATTTCTATCGAAAATTTTTCTATAGAAAAATATTTCTATCGAAAATTTTTCTATAGAAAAATATTTCTATCGAAAATTTTTCTATAGAAAAATATTTCTATCGAAAATTTTTCTATAGAAAAATATTTCTATCGAAAATTTTTCTATAGAAAAATATTTCTATCGAAAATTTTTCTATAGAAAAATGTTTCTATCGAAAATTTTTCTATAGAAAAATATTTCTATCGAAAATTTTTCTATAGAAAAATATTTCTATCGAAAATTTTTCTATAGAAAAATATTTCTATCGAAAATTTTTCTATAGAAAAATATTTCTATCGAAAATTTTTCTATAGAAAAATATTTCTATCGAAAATTTTTCTATAGAAAAATATTTCTATCGAAAATTTTTCTATAGAAAAATATTTCTATCGAAAATTTTTCTATAGAAAAATATTTCTATCGAAAATTTTTCTATAGAAAAATATTTCTATCGAAAATTTTTCTATAGAAAAATATTTCTATCGAAAATTTTTCTATAGAAAAATATTTCTATCGAAAATTTTTCTATAGAAAAATATTTCTATCGAAAATTTTTCTATAGAAAAATATTTCTATCGAAAATTTTTCTATAGAAAAATATTTCTATCGAAAATTTTTCTATAGAAAAATATTTCTATCGAAAATTTTTCTATAGAAAAATATTTCTATCGAAAATTTTTCTATAGAAAAATATTTCTATCGAAAATTTTTCTATAGAAAAATATTTCTATCGAAAATTTTTCTATAGAAAAATATTTCTATCGAAAATTTTTCTTTAGAAAAATATTTCTATCGAAAATTTTTCTATAGAAAAATATTTCTATCGAAAATTTTTCTATAGAAAAATATTTCTATCGAAAATTTTTCTATAGAAAAATATTTCTATCGAAAATTTTTCTATAGAAAAATATTTCTATCGAAAATTTTTCTATAGAAAAATATTTCTATCGAAAATTTTTCTATAGAAAAATATTTCTATCGAAAATTTTTCTATAGAAAAATATTTCTATCGAAAATTTTTCTATAGAAAAATATTTCTATCGAAAATTTTTCTATAGAAAAATATTTCTATCGAAAATTTTTCTATAGAAAAATATTTCTATCGAAAATTTTTCTATAGAAAAATATTTCTATCGAAAATTTTTCTATAGAAAAATATTTCTATCGAAAATTTTTCTATAGAAAAATATTTCTATCGAAAATTTTTCTATAGAAAAATATTTCTATCGAAAATTTTTCTATAGAAAAATATTTCTATCGAAAATTTTTCTATAGAAAAATATTTCTATCGAAAATTTTTCTATAGAAAAATATTTCTATCGAAAATTTTTCTATAGAAAAATATTTCTATCGAAAATTTTTCTATAGAAAAATATTTCTATCGAAAATTTTTCTATAGAAAAATATTTCTATCGAAAATTTTTCTATAGAAAAATATTTCTATCGAAAATTTTTCTATAGAAAAATATTTCTATCGAAAATTTTTCTATAGAAAAATATTTCTATCGAAAATTTTTCTATAGAAAAATATTTCTATCGAAAATTTTTCTATAGAAAAATATTTCTATCGAAAATTTTTCTATAGAAAAATATTTCTATCGAAAATTTTTCTATAGAAAAATATTTCTATCGAAAATTTTTCTATAGAAAAATATTTCTATCGAAAATTTTTCTATAGAAAAATATTTCTATCGAAAATTTTTCTATAGAAAAATATTTCTATCGAAAATTTTTCTATAGAAAAATATTTCTATCGAAAATTTTTCTATAGAAAAATATTTCTATCGAAAATTTTTCTATAGAAAAATATTTCTATCGAAAATTTTTCTATAGAAAAATATTTCTATCGAAAATTTTTCTTTAGAAAAATATTTCTATCGAAAATTTTTCTATAGAAAAATATTTCTATCGAAAATTTTTCTATAGAAAAATATTTCTATCGAAAATTTTTCTATAGAAAAATATTTCTATCGAAAATTTTTCTATAGAAAAATATTTCTATCGAAAATTTTTCTATAGAAAAATATTTCTATCGAAAATTTTTCTATAGAAAAATATTTCTATCGAAAATTTTTCTATAGAAAAATATTTCTATCGAAAATTTTTCTATAGAAAAATATTTCTATCGAAAATTTTTCTATAGAAAAATATTTCTATCGAAAATTTTTCTATAGAAAAATATTTCTATCGAAAATTTTTCTATAGAAAAATATTTCTATCGAAAATTTTTCTATAGAAAAATATTTCTATCGAAAATTTTTCTATAGAAAAATATTTCTATCGAAAATTTTTCTATAGAAAAATATTTCTATCGAAAATTTTTCTATAGAAAAATATTTCTATCGAAAATTTTTCTATAGAAAAATATTTCTATCGAAAATTTTTCTATAGAAAAATATTTCTATCGAAAATTTTTCTATAGAAAAATATTTCTATCGAAAATTTTTCTATAGAAAAATATTTCTATCGAAAATTTTTCTATAGAAAAATATTTCTATCGAAAATTTTTCTATAGAAAAATATTTCTACCGAAAATTTTTCTATAGAAAAATTTTTTTATCGAAAATTTTACTATAGAAAAATTTTTTTATCGAAAAGAAATATTTTCGATTTTTCGATAAAAAAATTTTTCTATAGAAAAGTTTTTTTATCGAAAATTTTTCTATAGAAAAATTTTTTTATCGAAAATTTTTCTATAGAAAAATTTTTTTATCAAAATTTTTCTATAGAAAAATTTTTTATCGAAAATTTTTCAATAGAAAAATATTTCTATCGAAAAATCAAAAATATTTCTATCGAAAATTTTTCTATAGAAAAATATTTCTATCGAATATTTTTCTATAGAAAAAAAAAATATTTCTATCGAAAATTTTTCTATAGAAAAATTTTTTATCGAAAATTTTTCTATAGAAAAATTTTTTTATCGAAAATTTTGCTATAGAAAAATATTTCTATAGAAAATTTTTCTATAGAAAAATATTTCTATAGAAAATTTTTCTATAGAAAAGTATTTCTATCGAAAATTTTTCTATAGAAAAATATTTCTACCGAAAATTTTTCTATAGAAAAATTTTTTAATCGAAAATTTTTCAATAGAAAAATTGTCTATCGAAAAATTTTTGTATTGAAAATTTTTCTATAACAAAATTTTCAAAAAGTTTCAATAGAAAAATTTTTGATAAAAAAATTTTCTATAGAATAATTTTTGATAAAAAAATTTTCTATAGAATAATTTTTGATAAAAAAATTTTCTATAGAAAAATTTTTAATAAAAAAATTTTCTATAGAAAAATTTTTAATAAAAAAATTTTCTATAGAAAAATTTTTAATAAAAAAATTTTCTATAGAAAAATTTTTAATAAAAAAATTTTCTATAGAAAAATTTTTGATAAACAAATTTTGTATAAAAAATTTTTAATAAAAAAATTTTCTATGGAAAAATTTTTGATAACAAATTTTCTTTTAAAAAATTTTTGATAATAGAAAAAAATTTTATAAAAAATTTTCTATAGAAAAAATTTCCATATGAAACGCGCTGTCTAGGGATTAGTTTATTAAGCTTGTTCCCTTGTATGCATGGCTAGATACATCGCACCCGTGGAGACAATTAAGCTTTAAACTGCAGGGATCAACAAAATTCCTCTTTTGTACATATTGATCTGAGTATGTGTGAAAACACACATAGACAAAAATGGTGGCCTCCCTCCAAAAAGAAAAACGCAAACCCCAAAAAAGTGAAAAAAAAAACGAAAAGGAAATTTAAATGCAATTTTAATAACTAAAAACTGTCCACAATTCTAAATATCATTTTAAATGGTTATTTATTTATATTTATTTTTTAACTATTTTAATTTACTAACAAATATTTAGTTTGTAACCGAAATAACCACAAATTCATTACAAAAAAATTGTTATTTTAAATAAAAACTCCAAAAGTAAATGGGAAAAAGGGCAAAAGGATATGATTTTTGAATACAGGATATACGTAATGGTCATTATGGAAATGTTACTTAATTGAATTAAATCCTTATGCTTTAATTTGGTGTTTCGTATTGTATTATTTTATTGTCATTTTTGTGTTAATTTCAAATTTAATTCGATTAAACAATTTATGTTTTGTAAACAAAAACTTTGAAATTATTACAGGTTATGCCTTTAAACTGACCACGATTTGGATTTCGAATGAAAAAAATTGTTTTGAAAATATTTTAGAGATTTTTTTGTGGTTTTGCAATTATTGGAAAATTTACAAAATTTGTAGTTATTTTATTATCATTATTATTGTTTATTTGGTTTGTTAAATACCTGGGGAAATTATTGAGTTAAATAAATTCAAATTAAATATGTTTGAAATTAAAAAAAAAATATTCAAATTTCATTTTAATTGCATTTCATTTGACATGTTTAAAACAAAAGAATGTTTAAGGCTAATTTAAACCAAATTCAATTAATGGAAATAAATAAATTTAATTGGAAACAAATAAACCTCAAATCTAAGCTATAACAAAGAAGATATACCCTACACCAACAAACTATGACCAGACTATGACTAGACTATGACTAGACTATCACTAGACTATGACTAGACTATGACTAGACTATGACTAGACTATGACTAGACTATGACTAGACTATGACTAGACTATGACTAGACTATGACTAGACTATGACTAGACTATGACTAGACTATGACTAGACTATGACTAGACTATGACTAGACTATGACTAGACTATGACTAGACTATGACTAGACTATGACTAGACTATGACTAGACTATGACTAGACTATGACTAGACTATGACTAGACTATGACTAGACTATGACTAGACTATGACTAGACTATGACTAGACTATGACTAGACTATGACTAGACTATGACTAGACTATGACTAGACTATGACTAGACTATGACTAGACTATGACTAGACTATGACTAGACTATGACTAGACTATGACTAGACTATGACTAGACTATGACTAGACTATGACTAGACTATGACTAGACTATGACTAGACTATGACTAGACTATGACTAGACTATGACTAGACTATGACTAGACTATGACTAGACTATGACTAGACTATGACTAGACTATGACTAGACTATGACTAGACTATGACTAGACTATGACTAGACTATGACTAGACTATGACTAGACTATGACTAGACTATGACTAGACTATGACTAGACTATGACTAGACTATGACTAGACTATGACTAGACTATGACTAGACTATGACTAGACTATGACTAGACTATGACTAGACTATGACTAGACTATGACTAGACTATGACTAGACTATGACTAGACTATGACTAGACTATGACTAGACTATGACTAGACTATGACTAGACTATGACTAGACTATGACTAGACTATGACTAGACTATGACTAGACTATGACTAGACTATGACTAGACTATGACTAGACTATGACTAGACTATGACTAGACTATGACTAGACTATGACTAGACTATGACTAGACTATGACTAGACTATGACTAGACTATGACTAGACTATGACTAGACTATGACTAGACTATGACTAGACTATGACTAGACTATGACTAGACTATGACTAGACTATGACTAGACTATGACTAGACTATGACTAGACTATGACTAGACTATGACTAGACTATGACTAGACTATGACTAGACTATGACTAGACTATGACTAGACTATGACTAGACTATGACTAGACTATGACTAGACTATGACTAGACTATGACTAGACTATGACTAGACTATGACTAGACTATGACTAGACTATGACTAGACTATGACTAGACTATGACTAGACTATGACTAGACTATGACTAGACTATGACTAGACTATGACTAGACTATGACTAGACTATGACTAGACTATGACTAGACTATGACTAGACTATGACTAGACTATGACTAGACTATGACTAGACTATGACTAGACTATGACTAGACTATGACTAGACTATGACTAGACTATGACTAGACTATGACTAGACTATGACTAGACTATGACTAGACTATGACTAGACTATGACTAGACTATGACTAGACTATGACTAGACTATGACTAGACTATGACTAGACTATGACTAGACTATGACTAGACTATGACTAGACTATGACTAGACTATGACTAGACTATGACTAGACTATGACTAGACTATGACTAGACTATGACTAGACTATGACTAGACTATGACTAGACTATGACTAGACTATGACTAGACTATGACTAGACTATGACTAGACTATGACTAGACTATGACTAGACTATGACTAGACTATGACTAGACTATGACTAGACTATGACTAGACTATGACTAGACTATGACTAGACTATGACTAGACTATGACTAGACTATGACTAGACTATGACTAGACTATGACTAGACTATGACTAGACTATGACTAGACTATGACTAGACTATGACTAGACTATGACTAGACTATGACTAGACTATGACTAGACTATGACTAGACTATGACTAGACTATGACTAGACTATGACTAGACTATGACTAGACTATGACTAGACTATGACTAGACTATGACTAGACTATGACTAGACTATGACTAGACTATGACTAGACTATGACTAGACTATGACTAGACTATGACTAGACTATGACTAGACTATGACTAGACTATGACTAGACTATGACTAGACTATGACTAGACTATGACTAGACTATGACTAGACTATGACTAGACTATGACTAGACTATGACTAGACTATGACTAGACTATGACTAGACTATGACTAGACTATGACTAGACTATGACTAGACTATGACTAGACTATGACTAGACTATGACTAGACTATGACTAGACTATGACTAGACTATGACTAGACTATGACTAGACTATGACTAGACTATGACTAGACTATGACTAGACTATGACTAGACTATGACTAGACTATGACTAGACTATGACTAGACTATGACTAGACTATGACTAGACTATGACTAGACTATGACTAGACTATGACTAGACTATGACTAGACTATGACTAGACTATGACTAGACTATGACTAGACTATGACTAGACTATGACTAGACTATGACTAGACTATGACTAGACTATGACTAGACTATGACTAGACTATGACTAGACTATGACTAGACTATGACTAGACTATGACTAGACTATGACTAGACTATGACTAGACTATGACTAGACTATGACTAGACTATGACTAGACTATGACTAGACTATGACTAGACTATGACTAGACTATGACTAGACTATGACTAGACTATGACTAGACTATGACTAGACTATGACTAGACTATGACTAGACTATGACTAGACTATGACTAGACTATGACTAGACTATGACTAGACTATGACTAGACTATGACTACACTATGACTATAGTATGATTGATTGTTAATATCTTTTCTTGTTTTTTCTTTGCAGTTTTTTCTTAAACAATGAATGACAATAATGAAACACTGCCTACCTCCACAACAACGGGGACATACTTTACTTATCACATACCTGGCATGGATGTCAATCCTGGACCATTTATCTTCACATTAGTCAGTCAATTTTTGAGTATAATAACACCCAGTGAATTACCATTAGGTAAACTAACACTTAATGTCAATATTTTGGACGAATAGTTAAAATTTTTCTATTTTCAGGACAAGTTAGACAATTAATACACTCAAACTTAACTATAATAGAATTTGCCACAAATGTAAGTTTTAATTGAATAAAACGATCCACTTGACTTTAATTAACCTTTTATTTAACTCTTTGACTTTATTTCTTAATTAAGGCCATCAAAACGGAATCAGGCTTTTTGGCCTTTATGAGCATTTTTATGATAATGGCTTTGGTGCCGTTATTGGCCACATGTGCCTGGTGCTGTTGTCGTCGCTCGCCCGAAGAAGACTATAAATACTCACGTAATGCTCCAGTGATAATGATAGATGATGCCGCGGAGGATTCGCTGCAATGTCGTAAAAAGGCCTCCATAACTACCATGTGGATAATTTTCTTGTTATTAGGGTAAGTCATAGCTTCCACATCTCAACTTTACGAGCTGCTTATAAGCCTTAAACAAGGACATAACAGAAAAGGAATTTAGTTTTAATTTAATTTCAAAAGCTTTAAAAAAGCTCCACAAATTGAATTTAAAATTTTATATTTATTTTTCTTGCTAAAGTAATTTTCTACACCTTTTCTTATCTTCTTTATCATTTTGTTTGTCATTTTCTCTAGATTATGTGATTTATGTATTTTTTATGCCAATAGTCGTTTGGCTACGACCGTCGATATGACACCCGAAATGATTAAGTCCACGGTTCATGATATGGAAGTCTTTCTAAAGGATACACATTTACAAATAAAACATAAACTTGATAATGGTTTTCATGTTTCCGTTGAAAAAGTTGTCAAAGATTTGGAAGGTGAGTATATGAAAAGACAAAAATGTACTTGCAACAAAGATACACAAACAAAAATTTCCTATAAAAAGAAAAAAAATTGAAAAATTTCCTATAAAAATAGGAACTTTTTGAAAAATTTCCTATAAAAATAGGAACTTTTTGAAAAATTTCCTATAAAAATAAGAAATTTTTGAAAAATTTCCTATAAAAATAGGAAATTTTTGAAAAATTTCCTATAAAAATAGGAAATTTTTAAAAAATTTCCTATAAAAATAGGAAATTTTTGAAAAATTTCCTATAAAAATAGGAAATTTTTGAAAAATTTCCTATAAAAATAGGAAATTTTTGAAAAATTTCCTATAAAAATAGGAAATTTTTGAAAAATTTCCTATAAAAATAGGAAATTTTTGAAAAATTTCCTATAAAAATAGGAAATTTTTGAAAAATTTCCTATAAAAATAGGAAATTTTTGAAAAATTTCCTATAAAAATAGGAAATTTTTGAAAAATTTCCTATAAAAATAAGAAATTTTTGAAAAATTTCCTATTAAAATAGGAAATTTTTGAAAAATTTCCTATTAAAAAATAGGAAATTTTTGAAAAATTTCCTATTAAAAAATAGGAAATTTTTGAAAAATTTCCTATTAAAAAATAGGAAATTTTTGAAAAATTTCCTATTAAAAAATAGGAAATTTTTGAAAAATTTCCTATTAAAAAATAGGAAATTTTTGAAAAATTTCCTATTAAAAAATAGGAAATTTTTGAAAAATTTCCTATTAAAAAATAGGAAATTTTTGAAAAATTTCCTATTAAAAAATAGGAAATTTTTGAAAAATTTCCTATTAAAAAATAGGAAATTTTTGAAAAATTTCCTATTAAAAAATAGGAAATTTTTGAAAAATTTCCAATTAAAAAATAGGAAATTTTTGAAAAATTTCCTATTAAAAAATAGGAAATTTTTGAAAAATTTCCTATTAAAAAATAGGAAATTTTTGAAAAATTTCCTATTAAAAAATAGGAAATTTTTGAAAAATTTCCTATTAAAAAATAGGAAATTTTTGAAAAATTTCCTATTAAAAAATAGGAAATTTTTGAAAAATTTCCTATTAAAAAATAGGAAATTTTTGAAAAATTTCCTATTAAAAAATAGGAAATTTTTGAAAAATTTC